>CAUYLG010040785.1:0-40243 GCA_963573385.1 Cacajao melanocephalus
TAGTCTCTGATAAAATGGACTTTAAACCAACAAAAATCAAAAGAGACAAGGGCATTACATAATGGCAAAAAGATCAATACAACAAGAAGAGTTAACTATTCTAAATATATATGCACCCAATACAGGAGCACCCAGATACATAAAGCAAGTCCTTAACGACCTACAAAGAGACTTAGAATCCCTCATAATAATAGTGGGAGACTTTAACACTCTACTGTGAATATTAGACAGATCAATGAGACAGAAAATCAAAAAGGAAATCCAGGACTTGAATGCAGATCTGGACCAAGCAAACTTAATAGACATTTACAGAACTCTCAACCCCAAATCCACAGAATATACATTCTTCTCAGCACCACATTGCACTTTCTCTAAAATCGACCACATAATTGGAAGTAAATCACTCCTCAGCGAATGCAAAAGAATGGAAATCATAACAAACAGTCTCTCAGACCACAGTGCAATCACATTAGAACTCAAGATTAAGACACTCACTCAAAACTGCACAACTTCATGGAAAATGTAATAGCTGGAAATCTCTATGTCAGCTTTGTTCAGTGGGAATTTTGGTCGCTTGGAGGCCATAAATTTGACATTCTTCAATAAAATCAAAGTCGCATAGCTAGTTTATGGCACAGCCTGGACTAGAACCTGGTTCTTTTGATTTCTAGTCTCACTTTCATTTTTCCTAGTCATTGTATTATAATGTTCAAGGAAACCATTACATGAATACATTTTTATAACCTTGTAATCCATTATGTAGGCATGAAAAATTAAGACTTTTGACATTTTTATTATATGCGAAGAAAGTAAAAATTATCTTGTTAAAAATATCATCTTTATTATTCAATTTTGAAAACATAGAAAAGATGTGTGAAAGAGAAATGTAGCTTCATATGCATATCTTTTAAGTATGACCCTTTATTATTGAGCTCTCCTTTTTTTTTTTTTTTTTACAAAGTGTGCCATCAGCTTTTTAAGGACACATTTTAACGTAGATTAAATCTTTGAGGAATTAGCTTGAATTATTTATAGGTAACTCCCAAAACATGCATATATCTATGCATGTAAATAGAAATATGTTTATCAATAGCTGAGAGTAATTGTTTGTGTCATGATGTTGGGAATAATATAGTTATATTTCATGCAGTTTTTAAATCCCAGTTGGTGTAGTTTGTGTATTTCCCTGGCTAACATTGTTGGCACACAGTAAATTTCTAACAATGGTGATTACTCTTTCTCCATACAGTATTCACTTTGACTAGAAAAAATTTACTACTATGCTAATGTGGTACAGATTTTGAAGTACATTAAGATGCTAAGTAAATGTTATGGCATTCTGTTACAGTATTATCAATTTTTATAGGAACTAGTCTCTCTCTCTCTCTCTCTCTCTCTCTCTCTCTCTTCTCCTGTCTCATACACGTCCTACACCAATCATTTCCTTTCCTATGCCACACTCTTATGTTTTCACTGACTTAGTAACCAGTGGTATCAAAGTTTTACCTTCCATGGAAACCCAGCCTTTAAAGATGGTCTCAGAACCATTCCCTTCACTTCTATTATGCAGTGGTTCTTCAGAATCTGAAAATTCAGAAATGTCAAAATTATAATTACAAGTGTCCAAAGTTTTCAGTGTGTCATGGTATTTGAGTCCTACTTTGTATCTAGCAGTGTCAATTATTTGGGGATACACAGTGATTCCTGTTTTAACAAGAAGAATATTATAATGTTATTGGCGCTAGCATCTTTTTTTTTTTTTTTTTTTTTTGGATCGAGTCCTGCTCTTGTTGCCCAGGTTGGAGTGTAATGGCAAAATCTCGGCTCACTGCAACCTCCACCTCCAGGTTTTCAAGTGATTCTCCTGTCTCAGCCTCCCGAGTAGCTGAGATTACAGGCACTTGCCACCACACCCGGCTAATTTTTGTATTTTTAGTAGAGACGGGGTTTCACCATGTTGACCAGACTGGTCTTGAACTCCTGACCTTGTGATTCACCTGCCTTGGCCTCCCAAAGTGCTGGGATTACAGGCGTGAGCCATCGCACCCTGCTGTGCTAGCATCATTTTAAGGTAGACTTGACACTGATCATACCCCATAGCTAGGACAAAGCCATGCTGGTCAGTGTAGTTTCAGGGGGCATGCATGTCCACTTCCTCCCAATTAATATGCCCATTTTCTTTGATTCCTACATATAGTAGTTCCCTCTTATCCACAGAAGATACTTTCTGAGACACCCCAGTAAATTCCTGAAACCGTAATAGTACCGAATTCTATATATATTATGTTTTTCCCTACAAATACATACCTATGATAAAGCTTAATTTATAAATTGGGCATGTATAAGATTAATAGCTAGTAATAAAATGGAACAGTTTTAACAATATACTGTAATATAAGTTATGTGAATATGGCACCTCTCCCTAAGTATCTTATTGTGCTGTACTATGAGTAACTGAAACTGCAGAAAGTGAAATCTTAGAAAATCAGGAACTGCCGTACTGCCCTTTATTTTGTAATAATATATATAACTCCCCTGAAAGAACTAGTTGGAGAAATAAGTCCCAGGAAACCTATTCACATGAAATGTAATAAACCATACAACCTGTGCACATAACCAGTACTGGATGAAATAGGAGAGCAAAACAGCTAAGTGATTAGGAGCACAGGCTTAGAGGCAGACAGTCCTTGTTTTCAATATTTTCTTGGAGACTTTCTGTCACCTGGAACCAATTAAAATCAAGAGTGTTTGACTTCACTTAGACCATTGTTTTCCTATCTGTAAAATGGAGATAATAGTTACGTCAACTGTATTATTAGATTAAAAGAAAAATATATTTAAAAGTTGAGCAATATGCCTGACATTTAGTCAATGCCTGAAAATGTCAATTAATGTAACAACAAAAATAGCAATACATAGGACAACTGAAAGAGAGAAAAAGTGAATAAATGAGAAATGGAGGACCCTAAGGGCAAATTTTGTGGACATCATATCTTTGCCAGTAGTTCTTCCTGTTTACCTTCTATTGGTTGGAGAAATTTGGAGACCATGGATGATAATACTGTGTCAGTGCCTGAGCTTTGCTTTGTATTATTTATAAGTATTTTTGCTTGTTTTTTTTTTTTGGATGATGTTATAAACAGTGATTCATCCTCATTAAATGAAGTATTTATTAATTGAAGATTTCTGCCTTCAAGGGGCTCTTTTGTAGAAACAATAAGGATATATAGGAACAGTTAAAGTTTAAACACTTGTTACATGAAGATCATCCATCAGGGCTACAGAATAATGTGGAAGGGAAAGAACACATTGCGGGGATCAGATTCCATGTAAATGACAGCTCCACTTTTCTGTTTCCATGTGGCCATTGAGATAAAATGGCATGAAAGTATGTTTGACATCAGGACTCAATAAGCATAATCCTGAAACAGCTAGTGTAAAAATAATCCTTTTGGCAGATCTTATAAGTTTTTAATTTCTTAGAAAAAAATCAGAGTTTTTTGAAAGTATTTGGTCCATCCTCACAAATATTTGAAAGACAGCTAGAGACTTAGTTTCTTCGCATTCCAATACATGGATTTCAGAATTACCAAAGAGTACAATGTTGGATTCCTTACTCCTGCCACAGGCAGCCACATTTTCTGAGAACAAATCCTACATTGAGCTGTTTGTGATTGTCCAGTAAGCTATTATAAGTATAATAGCCAATACAGAAACATTATGTGTTCATAGGAGCAAAATGGAGATCTTATTCTTGTTTTGGGAGCAAAATTACAATCTTATTCTTGTTTTAGTGGTAATCTTGATTTTATATAGAGGAGAATCAAAGGCATATATAATTGATTTAATTTTTTGAATTAAAAAATGCAATCAAAGATGGGTTCAAAATGTCTTATTTAGTCCTCCGTTGATATTTGGTCACATAAAAGGTTTTATGAATATGTTGGAACTTGCCTGAATTTAATGCCAATTTACTGATATACTAGGCATGTTTTAGTTGATTTTGTTTTGTGATTTTTTTAAAAAAGAGAAATATTGTACTTTTGTTCCTTCTTATATGTGTAATCTTTCCCCCTTCGTTTTAGAAAGTTTAACTTGAACTTGAGTACAGAACTTAACAAATTTATAATATTATAGTTTGTAGGTAGCTTGTCCATGTCAAAGTTGTATACATATATTAATTTAACAAGTATTTATTTATAATCTTCTATATTTCAGACACTGTGCTAGGTACCAGCGGTACAGAAGTCAACAAAACATATACAAATTCCTGCTCTCATAGAGTATTCAGTCAGAAATTAAAGTGATAAGTAAAACAAGTCATATTGTAATGGACTCAGTACTTTAGAGCAATGGAAGGGGAGTGGAATGCCAAGAGCTTGGGAAAGGGTTACACTTTAAAATAATGAAGTCAAGGAAGATTGACTGAGAAAGTGACAGTTGCACAAAGATCTGAAGGGCAGTGAGAGAGGAAACCACATGGATACATTGGGTGAGAATATTCTAGGCAGAGCAAACAGTAAGTGCAAAGATGCTGAAGTAGGAGCCTGCCGGTGACATGAAACGGAGGCCATTATGCTGGGAGAACTACCAGGAAGGGCGGGCTGGAGAGAAGAGAGATCTCTGGGATAGGATAGGGGTTCTGTAGTGCCTTTTAATTGCTGTGTGTTGAGAACAGATTATAATGTAGCAATGGCAAATCAGGGGGATGAGTCAGGAGGCAGTTACAGTAACCTGGACGCAAAGATGGTGTCTGCCTACTTACTGTGCATTTAATGCTGCATATATTGTATGTAGAGACCAAGTACAAAGAGGTCCTTTCTGTTGATTTTTCAGTCTGAATTCTTTTCTCCTTGTGGTTCAAATCTTACATGAAAGAGAAGGAAAAATCAATTGCATGTTTCATAATTTTTAGTCATTACTGGTAATAATATTAATATGAATATTAATCATATGAATCTTGTGTGTATATGGCATTTTGTTTTGGTTTCCAAGGCATTCTTATACATATATTGTACCTGGCCCTCAAAATAATATGAATCGTGCATGTATATGGCATTTTGCTTTAGTTTTCAAGGCATTCTTATATCTATATTGTCATGCCTGGCCCTCAAAATAGCCTATGTTGAATGGATAACAGCTCTGAGGTTTATAAGATGTGCCCAGAGTCACGTATTGATCCCTTCTCTTTTCAGGATATTGACTTCAGTGAATATATACAAACTAAGTAATAATCAATAACCATCTGTTTGTGGAGGAGAGGTTTTGGGTATACTTGAATACTTAGCCAACGACTCATTAAGAGTATAAAGAGTATATCTGACATTGGTGGTGGCTGGGTTGTAAGCTGAGAAAATTTAATAGTTATTGGTTCTTTAAAAACAGATACAATTAAAAACAAAAACAGTTTTTCCTTTTAAATTCACCTTTTCTTTTTGTAGAATTCACATATCTAAAGGTGAAAATAAAAAAAATATTTAAAAAATGGAAGAACCCCCCCAAGTGTGAGGGAACTATAATACCAAAAGATATTTAATTTTTGCTGAGCAGTAATACTAGATACAGGGTTGCCTTATATATGTCAAAATATTTCAGGCAAAAAAGATTTCACTATGAAATTTAAATAATGAGGCTCATGACATTTTACTTTTAATCTACAAGATAACATTGAATACAATTAAAATATTCAAGTTATGTCAAAGAAAATAGCATAAATAATGTTTATGTGTGATTTGATTTAAATTTAAAATATATTTTACATGTTTCAGAGAAAGGAGGAGAGATTGCAGAAATTGCTACATATTATAGTAGTTGAGAAAGCAGGATGTGGTATTTTGTATTTGGAAATATATCATGTAACAGCTGTTGAAAAATTTGAATTAAAAAACCTGAATGGGCAAATATACCTTTCTAGCCAAAGGGAATAATGTATCACTTGAATTGTGTTCTTGAATTGCCATTTGTCTGGGAGATTGAATTTTTGAACATAGTAGCAGTAAAATGCAAAAAAGGCAGATTAATGTAGTGATGTTTGTGAAAAAACTTAAGTGCTCAAGATAGGAATTTCAACTTATGGTTCACACTATAGCAATCCATTCTCTCTTACAAATGTGATTGTCAAAAAGATTAATATTTTATGCTGAAACCCCTACTTATTTGAATGTTTCTATTATAATATTCCCTATTAAAGATACATTTTTTTCACTTTTCAGTTTAAATAGCAGTATACGTAATATGGAATTGATGTTCGGGCTATCAGCCTGATGAACTCTTGCCATATGTAAAATATGTGGCAGGCATAGTCCTTTTAAAACATTCCTTTTTGTTTTTTAGTTTTGTTTAGTTTTGTTTGTAGAGGTGGAGTATCACTATGTTGCCCAGGCTAGTCTCGAACTCCTGGCCTCAAGCAATCCTCGTACCTTGGCCTCCCAGAATGCTGAGATTACAGATGTGAACCTTGCATCTGGAGGAAGCATTGTTTTGAACTTTTTGGTAGGGGACAGTTCTGGGGTAGCTGAGGGATTGATGCCTTGGGTGACGTCTGAGACAGGAGTTTATGGTTCTCTGTTGCTCTCCTTATTTTAGGTGAACTACTGTTTATATCCTTCTTATTCCCTCTCTCCTTTAAATTATCCATTCAACAATATTATCTAGTGCCACCTATGTGCCATGGCATTATTCTAGGGGCTAGAAATACAGCTCTCTGCTCTCTTGAAACTTGCTATCTTCTGATGAACGTGGACAATAAACAACTTAAACAAATGAAAATATTCATTATGCAGGGACCAAGAAAGAAACTAGAGAGAGAGAGGTGCAATATTGTATGCATTCACAGGGTGAGGGCAAGCTTCTCACCTCATAGGAAGGCTGAAACCTGAAATGATATGAGCTAGCTGTTTCTCTTCTCCTGCCCTTTCTCTTTACAGTAGCCCACAGATCTATAATAGCTTGTCTGCATTCACTGCTTTCCATCTGCCCAGAGTTAAAGCCAATGGCATGCTTTATATCTCTTCTCCCTCCCTCAGGGATATGCCAAAGATAGTGAGATTGTCATTGCCTACCATGCCTCCCCTTTCTTACTTCTCATTAAGAATACCGTAGCTATTATGTATTTTAGAGGCTTTCCCGAGCCTTATACCAGCCTCCTGCTTCATCATCTTCGTCCCACACAACATGTTATATTTGCTTCTCACGTGGCCTTGCAATATTTGTCTTCTGTCCCCTTCCAAAATGCCATACCCCACTTTCCCTCAATAAAAGCCAGGTTGACATAATTCTGTTCACCTTTGTTTTACCAGAGGCTAACACAGTGTCTGAAGCCAATTAGTTTCAATAACTGTCGTATTTTTTAACCAAATTGGTAAGTTGTTTAAACTTACAGTTCTTGCTTTTATAACTTCAACCCATACATACTTCCTCTCCTTTCTGATACCTAAATGATGAAATGAAAAAACAAAATCTGATATGAGATTAATTTAAATAACTTAATGCATTCTTGTCAATTAAGTAAAATCTAAAAAGTACATTAATCATTAGTTTCCCCTGTTTCACTCTTTATATTTTTCTCAACCTAAGAGTGCAGGATGCTGAACCATAGTTAGAATTAATTAGGAGAAACATTGCAAACATGTGGAAAAACAACATAATTATATATGCACTTTTAGGTTGCAAAGTGAAATTAGGTAAGTCATTTGAAGACTGTATGATTCATTGTAATGCAGTCAATTATGTGGCTCACCTTAAATTATAATGTAACACTGAGAAAAAATACCACAGCCTTAAAAAATATTTCATGTGGATTGATGGTATCATACATGTAGAGAAACCAGTATAAATATTTATAATTTTTCACAGCAAAACTTTTAAACACCATTTTAAAGTAACATTTAAAGAGAAAATTACATTTTGAATATTTAGCTGCACATGTTTTTATTTGTTTGCTCATCTCTAACATGGAAATAAATTGATCATAGTTCATTCTTATAGTTTTAGAACTGTTTGCCATTTGTCCACTTGTTAATTTTTAATAATGTAAATAGATATCATCAGTTTGTAGATTAGCAGTTGTTGTCTCCAAATATCATGGAATTTTTTCTCTGCTTTTTGGTAGAGTCTTTTAACTTTGGCATCTGATTTCATCATTGTTAATAATACCAATCTGAAAGAATGGCCATGACGTTCTTTGGACATTGATTACTTCCAAAAAGGGGAAAGAATATAAACACCACCAATGCCCAAGTTTATTTGTTTTGAAAATAGCCACACTTAAGGTCTATTTTTATATTGTTTTTATGAAACAATTATTGTACAGTAAAGGTAAATTCTGCTGAATATGTGGGGAGAAGGGAAGGAAAAGATATGAAGATTATTTAATTATTTTTTAACTTTCATTTTTTCAAGTATGGCAGAAAAACTTATTTAAACTCCTAATGTTTTAGTTGAGTATATTTTTTAGCTAAATAAATATTATTATTTAAAAGAAAAACATAGTATTCACTGTAATTGTACTCTCAATGTAGATGACTGTTTGTTTGTTTTTATTTTTCTGTGAGTTCAGAGGGAATAGTTGTTCATAATGAGTTTGTATTCATGATCAGTAAATAAAAATAAGAAGGAAACAGGAGAAGGGAGAGTTACAGTTTCTCTTCATATTCTAGTCCATTAGTGACACATATATCATGAATGTCTAATTTTTCATTAAAATCTTGATTAAGATGGAAGAGTTTCTGGTTTTTCACCTTTAAATATTCTTTAATACGGAGAGTTGACAGTGATGGATTAACTAATAATAAATAAATACAGAATCAGAGATCTGGAAATAATCCTTGAGACATCACTTCCAATTCCCTGAATCTCAGGAGAAGTACACCTAAGTGTTGTAGTTCCTAGAAATCTTTAAAGCAAATTTCATTACTTTTTTATTGTGAGCTATGTCATACATACAGATGCATGTATAAAGCTTAGACAGCTTAAAGAATAGCTGTAAACTCCTGTACAGAACCACCACCCAGGTCAAGAGATAGAACTTTACTAATATCCCAGAAGACCTCTCCATGTAAAATTTCATTTACTTTCTATCAAAACAAGCTCCAGGTATTTTCAAAGCTTATACTCAAGAATTCTATATGGAGTCATTATTTCTCTTTCCTAAAATGTCAGGAATTTGTTATTGGAAAGAGTTAAACTCTATGAAAACCCTCTTTATGCTAGAGATATTTCTATTCTTGGTACTTTTGAAATGCATTTAGAGGCCGAAAATGAACGTGGATCATTTAGTTAATTGTGCCAGTTGTCCAGGTGCAGTGGCTTACACCTGTAATCCCAGCACTTTGTGAGGCCGAGGCGGGCATATCATCTGAGGTCAGGAGTTCAAGACCAGCCTGGCCAACATGGTGAAATCATGTCTCAACTAAAAATACAAAAATTAGCCAGGCACGGTGACATGCACCTGTAATCCCAGCTACTCGGGAGGCTGAGACACAAGAATCACTTGAACCTGGGAGGTGGAGGTTGCAGTGAACTAAGATCATGCCACTGCACTCCAGCCTGGTCAACAAAGCAATACTCAGTTTCAAAAAAAAAAAAGAAAAATTTATGCCAGTTACGTTTCAATAAGGTGTGTAGAGCATCCTTCTTTCTGTCTTTAAATTGCAGAGGCTTCAAATGAAATGTTATAGAGGCTTGGGTGAAAACTAAATCCAGCTATGTATTTAAAACATGTATCATGGCCAAAGAAATTTTGTCTAGTGAGTTAGAGTGGTTTAATATCAGAAAATCTATTAAGGTAATTTCCTACATTAATAGACTAAAAGAGGGGAAAAACATTATTTTCTTAACGGTTTTACCAAAAATATTTAATAAAATTCAGTGTCCTGTCATCGTGAAAACTCTTAACAAACTAGAAATAGAAAGGAACTTTCTTAACTGGGTACAAGTTATCTGCCAAGCCCCACGGCAAACGTCATATATAATGCTGAAACATTAGACACTTTCCCTTGAAATTAGAAATAAGATGTGCCTACTCCCACTGCTTCTATTAACCATTGAGCTAGAGATTCTAACCAGAGCAATAAAACAAGAAAAATAAAAATTCAAATATTATCTACATACCTAATTAAAATTAATATGCTTATGTATTACACATTTTATATGTAAAATTGATGTACAATTAAATTTATATATTGTTTTGTCTTAGAAACAACACTGATCCAAACTAAATTTTCAATGATGATGCTTAAAAGGCAAGAAAGTTAGATTATCTTCATTTGTCGTTTATGATTTTATAATCTTTGTTTCCATTCAAAAGTGTTTACATTGATGAACAATTGTGGGCAAAATGAAGTCTAGAGAATAATCATTATGATTATTTTATCAGGTAAACTTTTTGACATTAAAAATTCATGAGTTAAAATGTGTTGACTTCTACATAGTGCATTCTTATAGCAATGATAATTTAAAGAGTAATTGCCATGCAGAAGTTGTTATAATACATTGGATTTCACAAATTTTGCTTTTACTGGCATATAGATTATGTAATAGTAGTAGTAGTAATATATATAATTTGGGATTGAGTTTAGCTGTATAGAACAACACTAGCAAAAATATTTTCAGTAAAATAGAAGTTAATGTATATTATGAATGAAAGAATTCTGGAGATAAGGTGATATATTTTCCATATATTTATAGGACCCAGCCCCCTTGCAGCTCATCATCCTTCCCTCTTCATGGTGCAGCCCGAGTCCTCGTGGTCCAATCATCACATGGTCCTTTTAGCCACCAGGGCAACTTTTAGCCAGCAGGTAGAGGAAGTGACAAAGAAGAGCCCACAAACAATACTTGTGGCCACTTGGCTTCATATATATGCAGTTGAGGCTGGGCATGTCCTTTTTCAATTGAGCAGTAATATGACCAGTCAAAAATTAGAGTTCTTGTGATGAAGGCGGACGGGTAAAAGATATTGCACGGCAAGTGTCTGTTATAGATGGATATTTTAGTAATTAATGTGATTTAATTGTTGGAAGATTAGAAGAAACATACTCTTCATGTGATTTTACTTTGCCTCTTTCTGTATAGGAATAGAGTGTCATTGAGCTGTATTTTTAAAGACAATTTTGTCATTAAGAATAGTAAACCAACTAGTATAGAAATAGAATACATAGTAAGTTTAGAAATAGAATACACAGTAAGTTTCATTAAAATTCAGCTATTTAGAATAAAATTGCCTAATTCTTTCAAGCAACTCATGCTAACAAGTTGTACTTAGCATAATTGCTGAGTTAATACTATTTTTTCCAGATTAAGTGTTTTTGATTTACATGTATTATGACAGTTGTCCTCTGCACTTAGAGAAGTAGCATCTTGTTGATACTAGGACCCAGATTTAAGCCTTGTTTTTCTACCTTCTCCACCTGTTCATTCCCAAACACCTACACACACACACACACACACACACACACGCACACAAGGTAGGTATCAGAATATGTGCAGTCTGTGGTTTTTCTGTTCTTTGAATATCCTAGCAGTTTTTTTGTATATTCATAAAGACTTAAAGACATTTAAAGGTTTGGAAGAGAGGCATAAATTTTAATGCTTCAAGCAAATTTCTGGAGCATTCCCAACCATTTATAAATCTTCATTTATAATTTTACAGATGAGTATAAATGAAGAGTTGCAAAAATATAAAGCAACCCCAAAAGTATTTATAAATTTTATTATAATCAAAATCTCACTAAGACTTTTTCTTGAACTTGAAAATATAGATTTATTAATTTATTCTGAAAAAGAAGCTGGAGATAAATAGTAAGCAACAAAATGCTGACAAATAAGACAAGGGAAACTTGAATTCTCAGATGTCAAAAAGTACTTATTCTAAAGTTAAAACCTGACAACAAAATGGATAGTTAGATCAGTGAAAATGCATAAATATCTGAAAAATGTGCTTAAATTTATAGGTAAATATCATGTGGCAAGGCTATCTAGATAGAATTTAATATGGCTGTACACAAAATTGAGTAACTGAAAAATGAAAATTTCTTCCTATTGCATATCATACACAAAAATATATTTCAGATGGATCCAAATATTATTGACAAAAATGAATTAGAACCATAATTCTGATTCTGTAAGTTCTAATCTCCATGTGGGAAAAGGACTTACAGTAGGAAAACACAATGAATGCAAAGAAAAAATATCAATAATTTAACTTTACAACACTACAACTTAAATGTATATATATATATATATATATATAGACACAGATATATAAATGCAGAGACAAGAGAGTGAAGACTATTAATATGGGTGTGCTGTGTCCCCAGTTAAATTTCATCTTAAATTTCCACATGTTGTAGGAGGGACCTGGTGGGAAGTAATTAAATAATGGGGGCAGGTCTTTCCCATGTTGTTCTCATGATAGTGAATAAGTCTTATGAGATCTGATGGTTTCATAAGAGGAAGTTTCCCTATACAAGCTTTCTCTTTGCCTGCCAGTATCTACGTAAGATATGACTTGCTCCTCCTTGCTTTCCACCATGATTGTGAGGCCTCCCCACCCATGTGGAACTGTAAGTCCATTCAACCTCTTTCTTTTGTAAATTGCCCAGTCTTGGATACATCTTTAACACCAGTGTGAGAATAAACTAATACAAGTATGTACAAAATTGTTAAGAGAAGTTACCTTTTTTAAGGAATGGGTGTTGTGTGTTAGTCTTTGAGAGTTTACTGAAGTACGACTGTGTAGTTTTAAGCCAGAAACAACAACAGTGTAATGAGTCAATGTATCATTTATCAAACCAAAACAATTAGGAATGGGAGAGAAAGCAAAGAATTAATGCATGGTCTGTGCTGATAATTTTTATGACCCATACTTTGAGAGAAATATAACTTCTCCATTTGATATATACAATGATGTCAGGATTTGGTAGTTTGCCATAATCTAGAGACATTCTTATCCCACCATGAGGAACTATTCCAAGAGAAGAGGAAGAAGAGAAAAATGTGGTTCTAAGAAGTAAGGTTCTAACATGGCTCTAAGAAGCAAGTCAGCCCACTAGGTGAAAAGAAAGAGTCCTGCAGCTTGATCAGTGGTACTGTTGTACAGTGTTCTAACCTAAAGCCTAATTACATCTTAAAGAAACCACTAGAGCCTAAGGACTTGACCCATGAGTAAATGCACCATTAAATATGACCTACATGATAAACCACTTTAATGTTACTAGAATTGTGGTTTCTTACATTCCGTATATATATTTAGTGTAATGACTCTCTTTTTTTCCCCTCCCTGTGAAGTTACTATTAAATTGAGACTACATCTTAAAACTGATGATCCAAAAAATTAGAAAAAAACAAATGAAAAAGAACTTCAGCCCAACATCTGCTTATACAAAAACTAGCACAAAATAGATCACAGAGTTAAATGTGAAAAATAAAACTATAAGGAAAAAAATAGGAGAAAACCTTCAGGGCCTAAGCCTACATAAAATGTTTTTAGATGTGACACTAAATTCCATAAAAAGAAAAACTAATAACTTGGACTTCATCAAAGCTAAAATCATATTCTCTATGAAATCCTGTGTGAAGAGGAGGTTTCATAAGGAGAAGTTTCCCTGCACAAGCTTTCTCTTTGCCTGCCGCCATCTATGTAAGACGTGACTTGCTCCTTCTTGCTTTCCACCGTGATTGTGAGGTTTCATAAGAGGAAGTTTGTAAAGACAAGTTATAGAGTGGGAGAAAATATTTACAAAATACAAATCTGACAAAGACCTTATGCTTACAATACACAACAAGCTCTCAGAATTCAACAGTAAAAAAAATCAATCCAATTAGAAAATGGGCAAAGGACATGAATAGATATTTCCCTGAAAAAGATCTATAGATGGCACATAAGCATATAAGAAGATGCTCAACATCATTACCCATTAGTGAAATGCAAATTAAAAGTACAATGAGTCATCACTAAACACCTATCACACTTGCTAAAATTTTAAAATAGTAGTGACATCATATGCTGGCAAAGATACAGAGAAGTGGTTCATTCATATATTGCTAGTGGGAATCTAAAATGGTACAACAATATTGGAAAAAAGAGCAATTTAATTCTTAAACATTTATCCCAAAGAAATGGAAATTTATGTTCATACAAAAACCTGTGTAATATATATGTTCATAGCAGCTTTATTTGTAGAAGCTAAAAGCTGGAAACAACCAAAATGTCCTTCAAAAGGTGAACAGTTAAACTGTGGTATATCTATACTATGGAAGGAGGCTCAGCAGTAAAAAGGAATGAACTATTGACACATGCAACAACTTGGATGGATCTCCAGGAATGATGTGGAGTACAAAAAGCCAATCTCAGATTACTCACTATATGATTCTGTATGTAACTTTCTTGAAACAATAAGCTTTTTGAGATGGATAACATATTTCTTAACTGTGCTACTGTACACTGATCATACAAGATGTTACTGTGACCAAATTGTGGACAATGGGCTCAGGTTACTCCCCAATTGGATGTGTTCTTCCAGGCCCTTGGTCCCTCACTCACCCAAGAATGGGGGAGAGGACCCTGCCAGGTGCAGTGAGCTCATTTAAGTAAATATCGGACCCCAAAGAGTTTTGCAGAAAGTGATTTATTAGGCCAAGAGAGAGAAAGAGAAATAGACAGAGCGAGCGAGTTCCCCCACTGTGGTGAGAGGGGATCCAGAGATGGAGTCCACACAGATGTGGGAGAAGGGGACTTTTAACCTGGAAGTTCTTCCCATCCTATTCAAGTTTTCTGCCCTATGAAAGGAGTTCCTTTAAAATTCCACTGGAGTGATTGATCTTTGATTTCTGACATCTGATTTGTTTGGCCCACAGTCCTCCCATAGCTTCTTGCGGGCTTTTCTAAACAAAGAAAGTTCACCTGGGCAGTCCATCTTCCAGCGCGCACACAAGTTGAACAAAGACCTCCAGTCTCCCAGATGGAGAGGTAGGTGGAGGTATGGCGCTGGGAAGTTCTTGCCTTTGAAACCACTCCCCTTGTGGACCCGGGAAGAGAAGTTAACACATTCCCTTATTACCATAGGGGGAAACTGAATGAAGGGCACGTGGGATCTCTCTGTACTATTTCTTCCAACTGCATGTGAGTCTACAGTGATCTGAAACATGCCTGTAATTCCAGCCACTTGGGAGGCCAAGGCAGGAGGATTGCTTGATGCCAGGAGTTTCAGACCAGCCTGAGCAACATAGTGAGACCCCCATCTCTACAAAAAAATTTAAAAACCAGCTGAGCATAGTGGCTCATGCCTGTAGTCCCAGTTACTGGGGAGTCTATGGTTGGAGGATCCTTGAGCCCAGGAGTTAAAAGCAGCAGTGAGCTATGATCACACCACTGCACTTCAGCCTGGGGAATAGAGCAAGACCCTGTCTCTCCAAACAAATTAATAATAATATAAACAGATAAAAACAAAAAATGAATGGGCTTTTAAACACAAGAAAAAAGGAACACACAACTCAACAGTATGGTTAAGTAACTTGTCCAGAGTTCTGCAGCTTATAAGTAGCAGAGCTTAGATATGAACTCAGGACCTTTAAAATTCATCTATATTTCACAACCCATCCTACCTTTCTGGAATGCCCTGCCCTTGAAGTAAACAACAGTAGTTTTTACATACATGACTTGGGAGCCGTTTCTCCAGACTAGCAGATAAAATTTAGATTAGATTGTAGGTTGTAGTCAAATTCCTCTCAACCTGTGTTATCCAAAATATCTGGCAGTGCTCCTCAAGATCACCTGGGAATCTTGATAAAATACAGTTCCTCATTCAGTCAAGCTTGAGTGGGCCTTAGCCTTAGCATTTCCAATAAGCTCCCAGCTAATACTAAAGCTGCAGTCCGTGGGCCACACATTGAGCGGCTGTTTGTAACTAAGGTGACTTTTAAAATGGTTTATAACAAAGAGCATTTCAGATATAGTTAGTATGCTGCACTCCAGGGGCACACGGAATGAGAGACAAGGAAAGTATTGTCAGGGTATAGTTTAAGTATGGAGATCTAGCCATAGGGAAAGCAGGATATACTTTACTTATATATATAAATAAGTGAAGTGGAGTCAATTGACAGGCATTTTGAGTGTGGAAAGAGAAAACAAGAATCAAAGCATGATGTTAAAGTGATGCTGTGTGGTCAGTTGCTAGACTATCAGCTGTTTGCTGTAAATGTAATGTCCACTTTCTACATGCATGTGTGAGGAAAATTACTGATAAGGTAGAAAGCTTATTTTTTCTACAGCCTAGACTGTCATTGAATCTGATGGCTCCATTTTTCACTCATTTAAATATTTGGGGATTTGATTTGTCCTGTTATCTAAACTAATTAAGATCAGAACATCCAATGCTTCCTTTTATTCAGGGGTACAAATGTTTCCTTTTTGTGTTACTGAATAGCATGGAAACATTGTGCCAAAGAGTTGTTGATGCCCTACGTGCAAGGTCATTCTTTAATTATTAATGCTTTTATCAGGCTTTATGCAAGGTGCCAGTTTTCCTGAAGTAACTAAAACTTGATATGGCTTTATGTTATGATGAGAAATTAATAAATGAGGATGAGAACTGGGGAAATGAAGTGTGAAATTGTGTGGTATTTCAAAGTGTGAGCTTCCTTTGTGATCTATATTTTATCATGTACTAGCTCGCATTTGGTGGTGCATTTGCTCATGGGTCAACAAGCCCTTAGGCTGTAGTAGTTTTTTAAAACATCAGGTCTAAAGTGTAGCCTAACTGTACCACTAATCAAGTTGCAAGACTTGTATTTCATGGGGTGTTGAAGTGTGCTGAATTACTTCTTAGGACCAAGTTGTTGCTTTCTGCCTTTTCCTCCTCCCTTAAAATACTCCCTGATGGTGAAAATAGCAGTGAAATATACAGCTACCCTTGAGGAGTTCACATTCTCACTGGTCACCTGCCTCCAGTCTTGCCCCCAACCTCCACTTGAGCCTCCATGTCACTGCCAGAATGAGCTTGTAAAACACACGTATGATCAAAACACACATATGATCTTCTCACCTATAGGATAAAGGTAAATCCCTAGGCATGGATCATGAGGTCCTTTGTGCATCGGCTCCTGCCCTTCTCTCTGGTCTTATTTCCCATCCCTCTGTGTGTTCTGGCTGTACTTAACTGCTTGTACTTTTAAAAGCTCAACTTGCTGTCTCCTGCCTCAAGGCTGACCTATAAGCTGTTTCCTCTATTTTGGATGCTTTTTCTCCACTGCCACCTGGTAAACACCTCGTGCTTAGCTCAGATACAGCTTCCTCCCTGAAGCTGCCTGTCTCAGTCAGGCTGTTGGGTTTCAAAAAGTAGAAACCCACAAGTAAAAGGTGTTTATATAAGTGAAAGAGCAGGCCGCTTTCTTGACATCCCAGAATAAGGCAGGATATATAGTAAGGGCTTTGGGGATGGAAGAGGACAGTCAGGAACCAAGGTTGGTCACGTCCTGTGTTGCGGCATTGCTTCATCTCTAGCTCTTTTCTTTCTATGCCTGTCCTTCTTCCCTTTCAATTTGCAAAGTGATGTTCTGGTGTCTCAAGTCTTCTTTCACTTTACCCTGGTCATAGCTTTGCTTTGGCTTACCCTAATGGCAAGTTGGCCTTGATTCCACATGAATTTTCAAATCAACTAACATCTCCTTTTCAAATTAGCAGGGAGAGATATTTGGATGGGCCCAGTTAAGTCAAGTGGCCCATTATCTATGGCTGAAGAGGATGGTCATATCCTACATGGGTCATACCTTTCATGGCTGGGACAGTATGGTTAGTGCTGCTGCTTTGATTCTATTACTTAAAAGTAGATCATCCTTTTCCTTTCTCCCAAGTCCCATTTTACTAAGCTACTAAACACTCATTTTTCGTTGTCCTTCACTCAAAGGGTCTAAGGTACTCAGATTTCAGGGTGCAGCATCTTGCCCTGTATTAAGAAACCCTTCTGCCGGATCACCTGAGGTTAGGAGTTCAAGACCAGCTTGGCCAACTGGTGAAACCCCCTGTCTCTACTAAAAATACAAAAATTAGCTGGGCATGGTGACGCACACCTGTAATCCCAGCTACTTGGGAGGTTGAGGCAGAAGAATTGCTTGAACCCGGGAGGTGGAGGTTGCAGTGAGCTGAGATCCTGCCACTGCACTCCAGCCTGGGTGACAAGAGTGAAACTCCATCAAAAGAAGAAAGGAAGGCAGGAAGGAAGGAAGGAAGGAAGGAAGGAAGGAAGGAAGGAAGGAAGGAAGGAAAGGAGAGAGAAACCCTTCTCCAAATTCTGAGCTTGTTTTCCCTCTCAAGGTTTCTGTGTGCCAAGTAAGAAGACAACTTCAGTTTTTTGTGTGGGTGTGATTTCACTGGGGTTATTATAAAATCTTTGCTTTGGTTGATGCAGTGAAAGCAACTCTTTATTTGGGAAGAAATTTTTTCAGTAAAATTTAAAGAAAATTCTGTATTTAAAATTTCTTGTGCTGTGAAAATTTATCTACTTAAGCTAAAGATAGTAAAATTAAATTTAGGTTAATATCATTTTTCTCTCTAAAACCACTTCCCGTGACTATTCCATTGAGAGTACTTTAGATGATAAGAGGCAAAATTTTCTAGGAAAATGTGTTTTGGTGGCAATATCCTAAATATACCCAATCCTAAAGAAACTCAGAAAACTCAATTAAAACTGAAATCGGTCAGAGGATTATAAAGTTTTCTCTTTAAATACATATTACATCGTACGAATTCTTCCATTGTGCCCTATTTTTAGAATTTATCTTACAAAACATTAGTTCTATTATAGGGTGAATAAGAACATTGTGAAAATATTATTGTTTATTGCCAATGAAAAACACTGATTTTCAAGGATTCTGTTCCAAATAGCCTGCATGATCCTCCTGACAAACCTGTTCTTCGTGGTGGGATTTGCAGAATGTATAGAATGACCTTCTATGGGTGACAGAAGGAAGATATGCCTAAGGAAAGAATCGTGTAAAATTTATTTGGATTATCAGATATCTTCTTTTTCTCTCTCTTCATTTCCTTTTTCTCCCTCTTCTTTTTTATTTTTTTTCTTTAACCAGAAGTCATAAAACTTGATCGTTCCTTACTTTTCCCAGTTATAAGGAGAGGATGTTGATATCTGTTTTGCTTTATCCTTACGATTATTTGGAGAATCTTGTGAATATACCTTAAAACTATTTTGAGACACTGTTGTTGCCTACTGTACATGGCAAAGGGAACAAACATGACTAACACATGGCCCTTACACAAAAGGGTTAACCCTTCAGCAGACGGAAGGATTCTTCCCGGGAGAATTGAAAAGCCTCATTGTGGAAAGGGGGATCCCTACATACACACAAAGAATAGACCAACTTGTTGTTGCTCAGGCCTCTTCCAGAGCAGCACCAGACAGCGTGTTAGTGTCACACTCTTAAGTGCAAATGCACAGCCAGGAATCATCACACTTTTTAGGGAGGTATCTGAAGACAGGGAGCATTTTGAAAATGGAGAGAGAAAAGAACTCAGCTGAAACAAACAAAGTAGGAGGAAGACAATAGCTCTGAAACTAGAAAATGGAGAGAGTTGATAGGTGAAGCTGAGAAAATCCCTCACAAAGAAGTACAAAAACAAAAAGACAGTGGAAAAGAAACGCCAGGAAGTTTGGGTACCATTCCAGCAGGTCCAGCATCTAAATACAGGAGTTTTAAAGAAGATAATAGAGATAAATGGGGTACAGAAATTGTCAAAGAATGTGTAAACATTCATCAACATCAGTATCTTACGTCTTCAGATTAAAATGGCCTAGTAAGAAGAATGAGAAAAGACCCAGATGAGGGCACATCAATAAAAGTTCAGAACAAGAGACCAAGGAGAAAACCTTAAAAGCCTCCAGAGAATGGAGAGAGAAAGAGATTGAGATATCACATATACATTATAAAAAATCAGAATGGCACCTGAATTCTCAACAACAGGATTTTAAGTAAGAGAACAGAGGAACAATATCCTTAAAATTCTTAGAGGAAATGATTGTCATTATATAAGCCCCTGTCCATCAAAACATAATCACGGATGTGACTAAAGTAAAGATATTCTCAACATGGATCTGGAACCATGCTCCAGTTCCTGAACTCTAGTAAAAAGAAAAAGGAGCCAAGTGAAGGTAACAATCATGGGACAGTACTTGGTTCAGTGGAGAACATTAGTTCTATAGTTTAACAACTTTTACCTATCAATTTAACCGAAAATTGTGATGTGAGTCTATTGGAATTTGGTGGGATGGGATAGAAGACTTAAATCCTCATCTTCCAAAGTAAGAAGTCAATAGATAATTAACAGAACTGTGAAACTGATAAATCAGAATATCAACATGTTTGGGAAAATGAAGGTCAATAGCAGAATAGCCTGCTAAAAGAGTGGAAAATAGTTGCATCCTAGGAGCAGGATTTGGAATAGCTGGGCAAGGGAATGCTGTTTTCATTATAGGTTTTTAGTACTGTTTGACTTCTCACTGTGTGTATACATTACTCTCATTTTAAAAATCATTTAAATATTTATTTTCTATTTTAAAATTTGATATGCATCCAAATTCGGTATGAGCCGTTTTCCTCAAACTTTGCTATGAGATCCTGAAGAACTGTGTGATTTATTTCTTTATATCATTCCTTGTTCCCATTCATTCACTTAACATTTACTAAGTATGTCAATGTGTTGTTGTGTGCTAGGTGTGGGGATATAACAGTGGAATATGCAGGATGAAGCTTGATGCTTGCTGGGTTAAAAAAAGAAAAGTGAGCTTTCTGCTGAACTGAGAATGTTTTATAAACATTCAGCAAACATAGTGCATTGGGTAGAAATAAGCATGGGTGAAGGCACTGAAATTCATATTTTGTCTTCTCTGTAACTGGTATAAACTTCTTCATAAACCCCCATCCTACTAAGTAGTTGGAAAATAATTAAATGTGCTCCTTAGAGTTATCTGGCTTGTCTGCTTTAATATTCTTTTTTTCATGTAAATATTTGAGTAATTTCTAAATTTAAGTCCCTATGAGAGGGCTGTCCCATCACTTGCCCTCTATCTTTTTAAGGGAGTAGAGCATCCTCTCTGTGAGCATCACTGATCACTGACAGAGGGAAAAAGACTGTGGTGAATTACACACTGCCTTTTAAAACTTCAGCTTGGACACAGTTCACTTCTGTTCCTCCTTATTGGCTAAAGGAGGTCACATGGCCACTTGGTGGACAGTACTCGACTTCCCCACCAAGCGGGGCCTCAAGCTGCACAGCTGTGGGGAATGGAGCCATGTCTTCTTTACAGCATTTACAGCGCCCTGCCAAAAATCAGGTATCTGGGAAATTCTGATATGAGGAATCTAGAGGAAAATAAATGTAGAGGTAGAAAGAAGAGCAGAAGTAACTACCGACTACCATTAGGTCTCAAATTCAAATTAACTAATTGGTGGGACAAATATGGGGACACAGGAAACTCATATTAGTAGGTTCTATTTTGGGAAGACAAAAAGCAGAATAGTTCATTGATTGAATCTGCTGGAACAGGAAGAAAGAGGGAGTGGGAAAACCTCAAACTGACTATGGGGAGAACTCTGCTCAGTAATCAGATGCACAATTAGTTTAGAAAATACTATTTTATGTGCAAAAAAGTGGGATTGCTTTCCCTTAGAATTTTTCTATAATTTTATTATATTGACTTTCTCTTTAGGAGAAAAATTTAAATACAAAATATTCAGGAATGTGAGTGAATACTTAGGTTGTGTGCATATGTATTTTGATTATATATTGGAATATGTTGCATAATTAAACTTAAATATTTTAATGGTATCTCATTTGCTATATCCTTGGAGGATAAGTGGAACTCCATAAAGAATGTCCCCTCTAGTGTGTTTTGTTTTTATGTAACAAAGGCAGTCTTAATGAGCCTTTATCTCATCACAATGTAATACTAATAGTGATTTAAATATAAAAATGAAAGGGAAAATTTATCATAAATTTTATTGTCTTTTAGGCAAATAATACTGCTTAACTCACTCATTTTTCTAATTTTAAAATTAGCATTTGATTAAGATAAACCTTACTGATAAAAGGTGTTGACCTCTTTGATAGCAAGCAAATTTTTGGCATTTTGTGAAAACATAAGGAGACAATTACAAAGTTTTAAGAACAAGAAAAAATAGGCCATTTATTAATTTGGCTAATTCAGAATGAAACAATTAATAGTATTGTTTCAATATCTTAAAATAACTCTGTGGCCTTGAGTTCAAGAGAAATGCAGAACTTTAGTGCTATGCTATTATCTATGGAGAAAGGAATTTCATCATGTGTTTTTTTCTTAACCTTGTTTTGATTGATCAAATAATTTAAAGTGTGTTTTCCCATTATATTTGAATGCACTAAGATTTAATAATATCATTCTTTTATCTCTGTCGTTCAACTTATCTTTCTATTTAACCATAGATGAAAGTATTGTGGAACAAAATACAAATCTTACTATGCCAAAAAAGCAGTTATCTGAACAACATATTCTTATTTTCCTAGATGTATACCCAGCATAGCCAATGTAGAAGCTGCTTTCCCCATTGGTATCTATCCCTGAATCAATGCTGCAGTCATCTGCACCAGCTATTACGATGGTAGAAATGACTGGCCAGTCAAGCATGGGCCATGAATTTCAAATGCATCCTTGAAAATCATATTGAAAAATAAAATGGCCAGCTTCTTTTAAGTATCTGATATACCTCAGGATTGATTATATAGACTACTGATTATTTTAAACATTATTTTGTCAATGGAATTTTACAAATTTTGATAATAACCTCAATGTATTTTTAAATAAGAATAAATATGATCACTACTAAATGTATAAGTTTTGTATCTTTATGAATAGTTTATTTAAAAGCATAAGGTTCTATTTTTTTCTATTTGCTTTCTATTTTTTTCAAATATTTAAAAAGACACTTTTCAAAAGGAATAACAGTTTTTGGTTGGGATTATTGGAAATACGTTGTTTGCTTTATCCAGAATTTTACATAATGTTACAAGTTAGCTGTATCAGGATCAAAGAAGTTTTTTTAATTTGTTGTTCATTTCCTCATTGTTTTAAAGAGAGATGGAATTTTATGATAATAGAAATTAATATGGATTATAATGGGAAGTAAATTTTAAAAATAAAATTAAATTTGTGCATATATGCTGACTTTTTAAATTTCACTTCAAAGGAACCGTCTCCCAGCAAGATACCCACATAAGCCCTTTATTTAGGAATAAATATTAAATTTGATAGAATCAAGTAAAAAATAGTAAACTTGATTACACATATAGCATTTAGTATTCTTACAGCACTTAGTAGTCATTTAATACATTGGATCTTTTAAAATGCTTTAGCAACAATAAGGTATATTTCTAGTCCGTATTCTTCTAGGGAGATAAGCAAGTATTACTAAGAATCTATTTGTGTAATTGAAATACGAAGCACCTAGTTAAGCCCACCGTTTTATATTTCATTTGTTCCAGAAACATCCAGCTACTTTTGGAATATAAATGTACACAATTGACCTCCACTGCTGATTTCTTCGGGCAGTTGGTTCTGCGAGACTGCCTCTGTATAGTTTTCTTAAGTCATGCAACACAAACTTGAGGCTAAGACATATAGTACCTGTCAGTGCCAATACCTGATAAATCTTTCCTAATAATCCTGATATAACATTGGTAATTCCATTGGAATACAAATTGTTATTCCTGATTAGTTATATTTTCACAAAAATATAACTAAAATCTCAACCTAAATCATTTCAAATGAGCATGGACCATTAATTTTGAATGCATTCTTGAAAATGACACTGAAAAATAAAATGGTCAGCTCCTTTTAAGTATCTGATATAGCTCAGGACTGATTATGGGGACTACTGATTATTTTAAAACTTTATTTTGTCAATGGAATTTTACAAGTCTTGACAATGACCTTAATATATTTTTAAATAAGTATGAGCTCTACTAAATGTATAAATTTTGTACTTTATTAATAGTTTATTTAAAAGCATAAGATTCTGGTTTTTTCTATTTCAAATGATTTAGGTTGAGATTTTAGTTATATTGTGCTAAATGATACAGTTACCATTTTTGTTTTTATTTTTATTTTTAGTGTTGGGAAGAGTATTTGAATTTGGGTTTTTAGCTCTGTTTTGTCCCTGATTCTTCAAAGATAAATGTAAAGTCCCTGAAATCTGAAGATGTTCTAGTACTCCAAAATAATAAAGATGAGATATAAATAGGTTCAGAATGAACAGTGTAAAATTAGAAAAATAAAAGAAAGATTTTATATTTTATCCATTGGTAAAGCTAAACCTGAATCACTAATAACAACTTGTGATCTCTCCGGTGCTTTACTCTTTTTAGAATTTGCTCAGATTATTTTTGTTTCTCACAGTAGCCATTTGGTAGAGCATTTATCAATACCATCTATTTAGACAGGGGGAAATAAGTTTACAAATGTGAAGGGAATCCCCTTAAGTCGTAGAACTATCACTTCTGACTTCAGGTCTGTGCCCTCATTTTACACCAGTGGTTTTCAGTCATTGGCTCAGAATCCATGGGGGAGGCAGATTTAGGGTGGAGCCCAGAGTTACTGCCAGGAAGTGAGCATTATGGGATGTGAAACACGTAACACTTCTCACACTTATGTGTAGTATTGGTTTGAATTATGTGTGACATAAAGTACAAAAATTTATTTAAAAGTGTCTGAATCAGCAATGCTTCTAAATAAATTAGTTTAGTTAGCCTTTATGTATTTTCCTAATAAATACCAGAAGCACAGCCTCTATCAAGTTGGTAGATCCTGCCTTAAAGTCAGCCAAAGTTGCATTTCAGTCCCTGTCCCACCACTCCTGGCAACATGATGTCAAACGCATTCCCTAACTTCTATGCCTCTGTTTGCTCATCTGTAAAATGTAGATAATACTTACACATAGCTTATAGAATGTCATGAGCATTAAGTGAAATTATGCATGTGAAGTATTTAAAATGCTGCCTGGCGTATAGCAAATACTCAAAAACTATTAATATTATTTTAATTATTAATAGTGTCATTATAATGTATATTTCCATGAAATGTCCTCATTTTAAAAAGGGATATTTATAATTCAAAGATGGGAATGACTTCTCTATACTATACTGCCCGGGTGCCTCCTTATTTTGGTTTAAATTGGCAAATGCTGGGTATTTCACATTTTTCTGTGACTTAAAAACTCAACTTTTAGTTACTATATAACTCAAACTTAGGGCATGTAGCCTCAACAATGGAGAGAGAAGGTTAATAAAATCAGCTGGGTGTGCTTGGGTCTCTTTTCCTTGATACTCCTGGAAGCCTACCTGGGATGCGTCTCAGGCTGGAGGATCATGGATCTCATCTTTTTTTAGTTCTAATTTTCCATTCCAGGGTGCATATTGCTCATCACTATGGAAAACCTTGTAAAAATGATTACAAACTGGGAAAGAACAAGCCATTCTGTGAGCACCTCTTTAAAATACGCCACTTCTTCCTACGCTCAAGGCCACAAGAAACAGTTTAATAGCAATGAAATAAACTCACCACCTGTTTGTGCAGCAGCATCAAAGAATTCTAACAAACATAAGAATGCTTTGATCACTTTTCAGCCAGAAGAAAATTATGAAGCTCTTCATTGATAGTTCATGGGGAATTTGAAGACACTGATCAAAGAAAACTATTACTACTGTAGACTAGAAATTAAAATATCTGCATATAAGCTACTTCAGTACATTGTACTTCTTTCAGTGGTGAATTGCATATTTAAAAATTCAAATGGTTGTCTTATGATTAAGCTAAATTTTATTTTAGCCTCTATGCCCTAAAATAATACATTAAAATGTTTTTTAAGCAACTTTGTTCTTTTGTTAATGACTTCCAAATTATATAGTTGAGATAAATTGAGAGGGCAGTGTGTAGTTTACATTTTGCAGAATCCCTCTAAGGGATTCTAAACCCAATTGAGCAGAATTATTCAAATGAGAGAATGTTTTGACATTCTATCATGATCTTTAAGAAAAATTTCCATATGTTTTTCAATTCTATAATAGGGTTATGTGATCATAGATTTCACTTTTAAGTACTGTAATAATACAACTGAGTGGTTTGAAGAAAAGGATAGCAAAACTTTTATAATAGAAAAGGGTGTGTTTATGGGCATTTTGTTGTACAAATTTGAACATTTGAAATGGAAAACATGAGAATAATTTGAAAATACGACTGTGCTATGGGAGAAAACACTCCTGTATGAGTAGCACAAAAAAAAGAAGATAAAGGTCAGTGTTGTTTTTGAGTGAAAATCTAGACATTTCCTATAGATTTTAAAGAAAGAGAACACTTATTTTGTAACTGCATGGTCTGGGTCTGAGCCAGTTTTCATGTGTAGTTAATAGCTCCTACCTCTGAAGTCATTGGAAGGCATTTAACAAAATATGTATTAAAATGCTTCGGGAATAACTAGTATGCCTAAGGATGTGGAATCCTAAACAGGAAAAAATGTCACAAACATCTCATTAAAAATGTGTTAATTGGTTGCAAGAAAAACAGAAGGAAAGGCGGATCCCCACCTTCAGACCACATCCATTGAAGCCTGGTACACTAAATATTTGCCCTTACCTGCGGTTATCCTCCCTCCATTCTATACCAACTTCCTCCTAAAAATAAAAGAAACTAGTAACACAAAGACCCACAAAAGAAGCACTACGAAACATTAATGCAAAAGATCTTTCAATACCTAAAGTGGGTCATTCTATGATTCACACTTTATTGAAAAAACAAATCCAAGATTTGAAATGTAGTGCGGTCTTTGGCATTACTTGCAAATTAGTTCCTGCAAAACTTTACTGAAGAGGAACAAAGTCCATTAATTTCTGAAATGGCATATTATGGACGTAGTCTCTAAGTTCTGCTGACTAACTTGCTTCATGAGCTAAGGCAGAGTTCACGGAGGGTTGTCCACCAAATAGCTCTGCAAAACCAGCCCAAAGGGCTGTTCCCCTGGTTCAACAATGTTTAAAGGAGAAAGTAGATGATGGCTGAAGAGGCGTTATGTGCTCTTCTGAAACTAGATTTTGTGTGATGTCCTGAGCTTATAAATAAATAAGGAACCTGGTGGGCAAATGGATAGGATACAAAGGAGTGGTCCACCTTTCTGGCATCATCAGTAATGGTTACTGCTTTCCTCTGCAGTTCATTCATCTCTTGAGAACTTGCCAGTTCAGTCTTTAGAGTAAAAAGATGTGCGCTATTTGGAAGATAGGGATCTGTTTTATTTTATGGTAAAATATGCCAGCAGTGAATTTGTTACATGTGTTAGGAAGTACCATTTGTATTAGTCAAAGCTGAGAAATTTAATTAAGTATTATGTGTCTAGTTATTTTCCCCATGGAAGTATTTACAGGGCTGAGTAATTTGATGACTAATGGACATATTTAAAGGGCGTCTGTTACTGATCATGGAAACAAACAAATAAAGTAAAATAAAATTTGTTACTTTCGGCAAGTTCTTACTGCAGTAGAATCATATGCTGAATGGTATCCCCGAGATTTTTTTTTCAGCATATATGTTTTAATAGGTACCTGGCCAATTTTGACTTGCAAGGAAAAGATACTTCAAATTGGCTGCATGTTAGAAGAGATCAGTCCCAAACAAATCTGTGTGCAGAAAATGCCATTCAATTTGCTACATCTTGCTAATGAAGGGAGCCTTGAAAAACAAACCAACCAAAAAACCCAGCAACTTAGTACACTTAAGTGTGGTAAATTCTATGTTCCACCCGGGGTGAAGTTTACCTTCCTAGAGAAAAGCTGTTCCTGAGTGATCACAACACAGATGATTTTAAGGTGTCAGCTGGTAATGTTAACGAGAAAAGCTGTCCAGGTATATAAAAAAACAAAAGGCAAAAAATAAATGAACAAACAACTTCACTTGAGAGCTGAGCAGCAGTTTGAACAGCTACTCCTAGCCTCAGAGTCTGAGAGCAGATAGGGAGCAGTGGGGACTGTGGCAGTCTGCGGATTGCTGGCCACGTCAAAAAGGGAGTCACTACTTGGCTCAGCTAATTGTTGCTGTGTGGAAATGTGAGTCCAGTGATGCTAGATTTTTATAGCTGTTCAAGTGAGTGGAAATCTGTGTTTTATGTGAAACCTTTCATTTTGAAATGTTTATTCAGAGCTCAAATATAGGGGAGGAGTTGGGAAAAAAGCCCTTGCAGGCCAAACAAAATCTTCTTTTGGATCAATTCGAACCAGAGGTATAGACTTTGATTTGTTAACTAAATGAGTCATGTTTATAAAGCTGGAGAGGAAATGCTTCCTAGTATATGAATGGAAAAATGACTACATATGTAGGTAAGAGCTGGAACCATGGCATCAGTTTGCCTGTGTTTGTATCCTGGCTGTGTACTGTGGGCATGTTACCAATTTGCTTTGTGTCCAGATGCCACTTCAGTAAAATAGGAATGATAATGGTACAAGTTTCATAGAGTTGCTGTGAGGATTCGGAAGAGCTAATTTATATAAACTGCCTAGTACAATGCCTGGCATATAGTGATTACTCAGTAAACATTAGCTATTATTATTTTGCAGTAAAATAGGTATTCAAAGGATTTACCCATTTGTTATACCTGAAGAAAATATCCCCTATAAATATGGAGGATCTCTTTCATGTGGAAGAGTATGGGTTAAGAGCATGGATTCTGGAGTCAGCAGACTAGGATGTGAACTCCTGCTCTTATCACTGTATAACCAGAACAAGTTAATTAACTTTTCTGAGCTTTCCATTCCTCATCTAGAAAACAGGAATATTAACCCACATCTGAAAGTTGCAAGAATGCAGGGAGATAATACACACAAAGTCAGTGTTGATTATTCTGTTAGGATATTTTCTCCCATTACTTGGAAGTTCCATTTTTGCAAACACTTTTTAAGTTATTTATTTCTTAGTCTATGTATTTAAAGAAAATGACATTGCATTTGATTTACAAATTAATCTTCATCTTAATGAGCCACATTGCAATAGTGGTTCTCAGCCAGGTGATTTACCCTTTAGAAGACATTTGGCAACATCTGGAGGCATTTTTGGTTGCCATAACTGAGGGGAGTGCTACTGGCATCCAGTGGGTGGAGGCCAAGGGTGCTGCTAAACACCCTGTAATACAAAGGGCAGCCCCCACAACAAAGAATGGTTCTGCCCAAGATGTTGATAGTGCTGACCTTGAGAAGCTCTTTACTACAGGTATATAGCCACCATAAAATTTAGTTTGTAATGTTTTTGCTAAGCAGAGGAAGAATTATTATTTTATCAAAACATTACCTAAATTTCAGATAGCAGTTAACATGTAAATTGAAATCTGTAGAACCAGATTTAATAAAATATTTTAAAATGCATATATTCCTGTTTTCTTCTATTTACAAAAGTAATATAAGCTGGTGAAAATTAAGACTACAAAAGCATATAAATAGACAGTGAAGTCCACCTTTTTCCCAACTATCTCCATAGAAATTCTCTGGAGATGCAATAGTTTGAGTTATTACTTCAGACTTTTAAATACAGTCACACATCTCATAACAATGCTTTAGTCAATGTCAGAACACATATGTGATGGTGGTCCCATAAGACTATAATAGAGCTGAAAAATTTCTGTTACCTAGTAACATCATGTTCATCGTAATGTCGTAGTGAATGCATTACTCAGGTATTTGGGGTGATGCTAATGTTAACAAACCTACTGCCCTGCCAGTCATATAAAAGTTTGGCATATATAATTATGTACAGTACGTAATACTTGATAATGATAATAAATGATTGTGTTACTGGCTTATGCATTTACATTACTATACTTTTTATCATTATTTTAGGGTGTACGCCTTCCACTTACAAAAAAAAAATGTTAACTGTAAGACAGCATGAGGCAGGTTTTTCAGGAGGCATTTCAAAGGCATTGTTATCATAGGAGATGACTGCTCCATGTATTATTGCCCAGAAGAACTTCCAGTGGGACAAGACGAGGAGGTGAAAAGCTGATATTGATCATCCTGATTTTTTGTAGGCCTAGGTGTGCGTGTGTGTGTGTGTGTGTGTGTGTGTGTGTGTTTCGCTTTTAACAGAAAAGTTTAAAAAAGATTTTAAAAAAGCTTATAGATTAAAGATATAAAGAAAGTATTTTATGTAATTGAAAAATGCATTTGTTTTTTAGGCTAAATGTTACTGCAAAAGAGTTTTAAAATGTAAACAATTTTTAAAATTTTTTAAAGTAAAAAGCTACACTACACTAAGGTTAATTAATTATTGAAGAAAGATTTGAAAAATAAATGTAGTATAGCTTAAAGGAAATTGCATAAAACCTCCTGTACAGTGTTATAAAGTCTATAGAAGTGTACCGTTATGTCCTTGGCCTTCATGTTCACTCACCACTCACTCACTGACTCACCCAGAGCAACTTCCAGTTCTGAAGCTCCATTTATAAGTGCCATATACCAATGTACCATTTCTTGACTTATATATCACATTTTAACTGTACTTTTTCTATGTTTAGATACACAAATACTTAGCGTTGTGTTAGAGTTGTTTCCAGTATCCGCTTTAGTAACATGCCACACAGGTTTGTAACCTAGGAGCAATAGACTATATAGAGCCTAGGTGTGCCACAGGCTATACCATCTAGATTTATGTAAGTACACTCAGTGATGTTCACAAATGGATGAAATGGCCTAACGTAACAACACATTTTTCAGGGCGTAACCCCATTGTTAAGTGACACATGACTGCATATATGTATGCTGTTCTATAATTTGCTTTTCAAAAATGTATGTCTTTTTATTCCTGACCAGTGTAGTCTTAAAGCAACTATATAGCGCAGAGCAGGGTAGATATTCAGGAAGGGTGGCATGGCATGGGGCATTGGAGCCCATATTAGGTAGGGAGGCATCCCTGTGATGGGGTTGGTGACCTGGCATGGAGCATCAGAGCCCAGACAGGGTGAGGAGGGCATCCATGTGTGTGCAGCCTGGTCTAGGGTGGTCCCAAAGGGCAAGTGAGATAAAGAGCACAAAGAGGAAGGTCTGGTGCAGGGCTTTGAGCCCAAGTGGGAGAAGGGGCAGAAAGCAAGGAAATGTTCAAAGGATGATAGAGACGTGTCAAAGGAACACAACAGCTATCTTGAAGGGGCCACCACTGAGAGAGTTTGAGCATCAAAGGAAGTAATGTAAGTAAATAAAGCTAGTAACAGATTAAAATACATTGACTAGGAAACACTGAGTCCATGTTGATGTATAAACAGATAAATTAAAAGTTTGATGAGAAATGGAAAATTTATCAAGTTAAAAATAATCTGTTTGGCCAGGCACAGTGGCTCATGCCTATAATCACAGCACTTTGGAAGGTCAAGGTGGGCGAATAGCTTGATTCCAGGAGTTCGAGACCAGCCTGGGAAACATGGTGAAACCCTGTCTCTATAAAAAATCATTAGCTGGGTGTGGTGGTGCACACCTGTGGTCCCAGCTATTTAGGAGGCTGAGGTAGGAGGATCGCCTGAGCCTGGGAGGTGGAGGTTGCAGTGAGCCAAGATTATGCCACTGTACTCCAGCCAGGGCAACAGAGCAAGACCCTGTCTCAAAAGAAAAATAACCTCTTCACTAAAAAAATATTAATTATAAAGGGAAAAATAATAACTGTATGGTGGAAACAGCTGGAAGACATCAACTTAATCAAATTGGTCAAACTTAATATCGTCAGTAATGAGACAAGTCACAATCATGGCCAGTTAATAAAATGCTGTGGTAGCCAGCTTCTAAGCAGATGTTCCTCTCCACCTAGCTATTCATGCCCTTGGGTGGTTTTCTCCTTCAGTGGGTGAGGCTGACCTGTATAGCCAGCAGGATGTTAGAGAAATGATGGTATGTGGCTTCTGATGCTATGTAATAAAAGACTGCTCACTCTGGAAGCCAACTGCTATGCTGTGAGGATACTCAAGCAGCCTGAGAGAGAGGCCTCATAGTGAGGACATGTTTTCCTGCCAACAACCAGCACTTGCCAGCCATGTAACAAGCTACCTTGCAAGCAAATCTTCCAGCTCCAGTCAAGCCTTCAGATGACTGCAGTTCTGGTTCACACCTAAACTACAACCTCTTAAGAGAACCTCCCAGCTAAGCTTTTCCTGATGCACAGAAACTATGCAAGATAATACTCATTGTTTTCACCTACTACGTTTTGGGATAATTAGATACATAGCAATGGATAATTAATACAGATGCAGTGAGAAGAACACAGCATCATTTCTGTCATACTCCTGCCAAGGATGCGTAACCTGAATCTTGTCCTAATGAAATAAAACGAACACTAATTGAGAGGCATTCTGCAAAATAACTAGCCTGTAATCTCCCATAGAGTTAGGGACATAAAAGCTAAAGACAGATTGAGAAACTATCTGGAGTCAAGGAGACTGGAGATGTGACAACTTTCTTTGAAATGCCTGATTCTGAACTGGATTATTTTGCTATAAAAGACATTATTGGAACAGTGGGCAAAGTTTGGAACCTGAAGATTAGATATTAGTAACGTGTCCCTGTGAATTTTTTTATTTTGATGGTTTTATTGAGGTTATGTAATAGAATGTATTTGTTTTTAGGAAGTCACACTAAAGTGTTTAGAGGTGATGAAACATCAGATCAGTAACTCTGAAATGATTATGGAAAAAGTTCTTTGTACTATATTTGCACCATTTCTATAAGTTTCAGATTATTTAAAATATTTTAAGTTATGCAAAAAATATGTTATAGAATATGCCCTTGGAGGCTAGGCATGGTGGCTCCTGCCTGTAATCTCAGCACTTTAGAAGGCTGAGGCAGGCAGATCACTTGAGCTCAGGAGTTTGAAACCAGCCTGGTAAACTTGGCAAAAACTCTCTCTACAAAAAATACAAATATTAGCAGGGTGTGGTGGTGTGTACCTGTAGTCCCAGCTACTCAGGAGGCTGAGGCAGGAGGATCGCTTGAGTCTGGGAGGCAGAGGTTGCAGTGAGCCAGCCTGAGTGACAGAGTAAGACCCCTTCACACACACAAAAAGAGAGAATATGCCCTTGGCTTTAAAAATAGACATATATTGTCTTTTTAAAAAAGGAATGCATAGTATTGTGGTTTTTGTAACTATAAGGTTTTTTTTTTGTTTTTTTTTTTTTACAAATCTCTTATTGAAGGTCATTTAAATTGCTTTCAGTTCTTTGCCATTATAAACATTCAGATCTTTGTTATTACAAAAAATACTAGTAAATATTTTTATAAACATAGTCATGTCTTGTTCAGTTTTTGCCCAAGAATTAATCCTCAGAAGTCAAATTGCTATGTGAATGGATATGCAACCTTTAATCAGTTGAATCGTAAGTCATTCAAGGAAACTGCATAAAATCTCCTTAAAAGAAAATGAAATTTACAGTTTGGTAGTCATTTTTATTTTTTTTTCTCCAGCAGAAAGTAATTTCTATAAGAGTGGGAACTTTATCTGTCTTGATTATCACCATCTCCAGCATTCAGAGTCTCAGGCATTCAATGTATATTTGTTGCAACAACAATAATAGGGAACATTTATTATGTGTCCAGCACTGTTCTACGGATATTAATTCAGTTTTTCCTGGCAACAGCCCTACAAGGTAGGTAATATGATTATGTCCATTTTGCAGATGAAGAAACTGGAGGTAGAGAGGTTAGGTACTTGCCTGGTTTCACACAGCTAATGAATAGTGGAGCCAGGAATCAGGCAGTTTTCCTTTAGTTTACAGGTACCCAATATGCTATCCTGGGTCTCTTATAAATGAATATAGGAATGAATGGTCAAAATGACCATTTAAAAATGGAAATTAGAGGGAATGGACTGCCTACTTTGTAAGGGCCAAATTAGTTTTATGGTCCTCTGGACTAGGCTGTACTTAACTACCTACTAATACTCCTCCCGGAATTAATATCCATATGGTTATAAGTTATAAATCATTCTTACCTGAAGATTTTATGGATATGTAAACAGAACATTTGATTTGCATTACAGATAAAATAGTAAATCTGGGCCTGCAGCTTGAGTCTAGAAGGCAGAACTTTTATTACTTTATGAACACACTCTGTTCCCCACCTGGGCTCCTTTGCTCCTGCCATTTCCCTGTACCGAAAATGCTCATTGTCCACCTCCCACAGTGGAAACTCTGCCTTCCAAGGCTTGCTCAATAGCCATCTCTTCCACTGAATACTGCTTTCACCCTTCTTTTCTTCTTGCCCTCCTTTTGAAGATTCTTTCCTCCTTCAAAATTCTGAGTCTCCTTTTTATAGTACTCATATAGAATACTACATTCCAAATATACCTTATGTTACTGTGTAAAGTTCTCATCTCCCTTAATAGACTACATTCTTTTTTAGTTTTATTCATTTTATAAAACTCCAGTATGTATTACACTATTTTGTACAAAGTATTGAAACTAAGAGTTTTTTTTTTTGGATGACTGAATTATCTCAGTGAAATATATTTAAATTTTTTAAATCCTAAATAAGAATATTAATATGACTGAATTATCTCAGTGAAATATATTTAAAAATTTTAAACCCTAAATAAGAATATTAATACAATTTGATTATTGTATATTCGACATTTTCAGGAATTATAAAATACTCATGGTTTTTTTTTCACATGATGATTTGTATTTTGTCTTTAGCTTACAAGTCATCCAGAAACTAGAAGCATAATTAGCTTTCACTTTTATAAGACCTTTTGTTCTATTCCTGGTTACAAATACCAACTTTGCTTCTACCCACAACTTTAATTCCCTTTTCTTTAAGTGGGTGGTTTAGGGACATCAGAGGTAATTAAAATCAAAGAGATAAGTGGAATTTTTTTTTTCAAAGGCTAGTACTTAAGCGTGTGTTCCTGTTAGAGAATTTTAACACTAAATGTGTTTTCAAGTGTTTGTGTGATACCAAATCTCCTTGCCAACTGGAAGAGGGACTGTCCTTGAATCCTGTTCTGAATGATATATTAAAACATAATCCCTTCTTCATACATATATATATATATTTTTTTTTTGAAAGAACTTCAGGGAATGTGAGGTATTGTCGTTGACGGGATTATACTTTGTTTCTAACAAAGGTAATAGCATAGCCTTCAGGCCAATTGTTTCTCTTCCTCTATAAGGAGTTATTTCCTTTACCCACAGGATAAGGGCAAAGCTGAAGGTTTTTGTTTCTAAAAGCTCAAACAGTAAGCCAAAGAGAAAGTTCAAACAAATATTATCAGTCTTTTGGTGACCTCAAGCATCCTTGAATTGGTTGGATGTTAAGTCAGGTTTTATTTATATTTGGTATATGGTATGCTTCTTCTATCTAGAAAGCACTGATCATGAAGAATCTCACTTCATTTAAGGTTAGTGCTTTATTTGTTTTGGTTCTAGGTTTTTGTTTTGTTTTGTTTTAGATTAGCTTCACTATCTTGTGATTTTCAGAGGCTGAGGTATTTTCAGAGACTGTGGAGCATTTTGATATGATTTTTCCTTAGTTTTTCTTTTACTGTTACACATCTCATCAGATTCATTTGAGATTCTTGGAACCATGTTTATAGTTACTGATTAAAATAAAATTTTAATCTCTTTCTTTGGAAGTGTGGTATTTTTATATTGTGAATTATACGGTTTTAATTTATGCCTTCATGCTAAAATTTGCAGGTTTGATACACAGTCTTAAATGTATTGAGAACAATAAAGTCAAAAGATGAATATTTTCAAGTTTAGCCTAGTTGAGTCCTCTTTACGTTGAGCTGTCACGCTAGTTCTTCATGGCCTCTCATTTGTATTAATGTGACGTTCTTGATCATAACCTTTGTAGATAAAATTCATTTGGGGGCAGCTAAGATTCTCCCTACTCTTTCTAATTATGTTGTAAAACTCCAAACTTTAGGAAATAATATCTTTAGGGAGGTATGCCTTAAAAGTACAAAATTATTATTTTGCATATTAGATGCAGGATTTTTAAATGGGCATTTACATCTTGTGTATCATGTTAGCGGTTGAGTTTTCACTTGTTTTAAAATAATTCTGAGAACTTGGGCAATTCTGTGATGATCCTCGGGAGTTCTTGGTAGGAAGTATCTTTCCTCTTAAATCTGTAGCTCTGTGATGCATGTATATAAACATGCCTTTGTTCTCAAAGTCTTTTTCTATCTGATTACTGTGGTATCCAAGCGCTTTGTCTTCGCCTGTCTTCGTTTTGTTTTGTGTTGTTTTTTCCTTGTGCCTTAGCCAGTCATTTGTGCGATGTCTACATTCAGCAGAGGTATTAAGAGCATTTTTGATGAGAGAAACGAGGGATAGAGGAAGTAAGGAGAAATTCAGAGTGGCGCGGCTGTGAGGGATAAAGGGGGAAAGAAGTAGGAAAAGAAAACAGGAGTGGGTGCGAGGGAGGAAGAGGAAGCAAAGGCAGAACGGGGTCTCTACAGGGGCTAAGCCTTTGGGGGTTCGTGAAATTTTGGGGGCCTCTCGTGGGGGAGGGAGCTCAACAGACCAGCATTTTCCCCAGGCTTGGGCGCAAGCTTGTGAAACTACTAATGTATTAAAGAACCTCAACTGGGATTTGCTGAGGACAAATGCTGTAACGTGTTAGTCATCCATTATCTGCTTCTATTTTTGCAGGTTCTGAACGATGACTGGCGCGCGTTTGGGTGATGCCCCTCACAGTCCCTGTCATTCCGGAGTGATAAGGCACCCGCGCGTCTAGCCCCAGCGCCAGGGCACGCGAGCGGCGCTGGAGGGAGCCACGCTTCCGCCTGCGGGCCGGACAAAAGTCCCGCCTGCCCACGGCTGTCCGTCCGCCGCTCGTGACCGAGACGCCTCGCGCCGCCCGCTCGCTGCTCTCACGCGCGGATGGTGTGTGGCCGCCGCAGGACGCCCGCCGCGCCCGGGCCATGAAGTAGCGGCTGCTGGCGGCGCCGCTGCCCGACCGCCGGCCCCAGCCCCGCGCTGCGCTGCCGGGTCCTCTCCCGGCGGGGCCGGAGCGGCGTGGACATGGCTGGCCGCGTCCCCAGCCTGCTAGTTCTCCTCCTTGTTTTTCCAAGCGGCTGTCTGGCTCTCCGAAGCCCACTTTCTGTCTTTAAGAGGTGGGTGTTCGTGGTTGGGGTGGTTTCTGTGCATGCTGTTGAGAAATGTAATCACTTTTATGAACCGGAGTGTTGGCAAAATAGACGAGGTTGATGGTCTTTGCTGGAATGACTTGGGATTTTAGCACAGCAACTTCTTGTGAAGTCCCCCGTGCAGAAAAAGCCCACTGTACTGTAGCCAAGCAGTTCTGGCTTTCAAAACTCCAATTAGAAGTTGTGATTTCCAATACTAATCACTCCCTCTTGGGGAAGTATTTCAGGAACTACAATATAGTCGCTTAGATTTGAATGCCTGCTTGTTTATAATAGCTCGAAGGATGAAATATAAAGATACATCAGTGTCGAGGAGAAGCAGATCATAGACTGTAATAGCTCACAAGGAAACATTGAGCTGTGTACAAACGCCTCATAATTACCTTATTAAATATTTATGTACTTGTACATTTGTAATTCACATTGCAGTCTTTTATTTCTTCCTCTTAACAGCTCTGCCTCCTAGCAAGATTATAGTTGGCTTTCTTGTTTCTAACTAGTAATTCTGAACACCGAAAATAGTTAGAAAAATTTTTACTGGATTGTGGTTAATATTTCTGCCATTAGAAAATCGGAATGCCTGTGATAATTTGTTATGTATTAATACTGTATCTTCATTAACTTGAAACAAATATATGTTTTGACAAGTTTTTATTGAATGGAGTTTTAAACTAGCCTGGTTGGTTGCATTGGTTATATTTTGTTTACAAATTAGGTACATATTGTTATTGGACTATGAAATGCAAATCTGAGTATGTTTAAGAACATTATGTAGTCATCACATCTTTAGAGTTTTCAATAGGTTTAAATCAATCATCTTAAGGTCATAGAATTCCTTTCTTTCCCCTTCTCATGTTGAGTTTAGATTGCATTATGTTCAAGAATATTGAAATTGTCTTCTTTTTTTCAAGGTTTAAAGAAACTACCAGACCATTGTCCAATGAATGTCTTGGTACCACCAGACCCGTAATTCCTATTGATTCATCAGATTTTGCATTGGATATTCGCATGCCTGGGGTCACACCTAAACAGGTGAGAGGAATTCTGTATTTCATTATTCACTTGTTCTCGATAGCCTATAATTAAAGTAAGGAAACTGCATTTACAGCTGTAGGAACTTCTTTAAACATGGGCATTTGCTTTCAAGACTCCAGCTTAGGCTAGAATAATTGAATATTATAAAGAGGATTAAGTTTTTCAAGGTGAATCTTTCACTTAAATTTTTGTTTTTAAAATTTTTACTGATATTGTCATTTGTGGTTTGAAATGGAATGTCGAAAATTTACATTTTGAGATTCTCTAGGGAGTAATAGCCTCTGTAATGCAGCATGCAAGTATGCATTACAATATGAAAAATTATCCTAATAAAGGAAAATGATACTGAGCAGCTGCATCTAAGCTACTTTGTTTAGATATCCTTCTATTACAACCACGAGTGAAGAAATAAAAATGTGTTGACTGCCAAGAATTTGAAAAACAAAACATGCCACACTTGTAAAACTTAAGAAAGCTGTTCATACAGGTGGCTGATTGTGAGTTTTCTTTAGCCTGACTTGCTTGTTATCAGATATGTATTTTTGAAATAATGGCAAAACTCATATAAATGTGACTTATAGAGCATTTTGAGTAGAATTAGGTTGTTGCTAGGGCTTTCCCTCTTTTAGGAACACACAAGAAGCTCAAACCCACTGCTGTCATGTGTGCAAGGTGTTTCATTAAGCATTAAAAGGCCAGAATTAATTATGCTTTGCAGCCAGGCAGTTCAGGGATTTATGTGTGTCATTAAAAGATAGTCCTCTCCTTTTGAAGGGCTGCAGAGACAGGGAAAGACCTGGATGTTGCGGAGCTGCAGTAGCTGATGACTCATTGTTGCAGATAACATTCTATTTTTCTTTTCTTTTTTAATTTTCAGTACCAGGGAAATTTCATATTCTACTTATTGGGCAGAATTCCCTTTGCAACTGACATCTTGAAGCTCTAGAGAATACACACAGGCCTTTTTTGGGGGACTAAGAATTGGCATTCATTTATTTGAAGACCTGTGTATGATTGTCTATAAATAACTACCACTGTAAAAATGACTTTCACTCCCTCCTCATCACCAAATGGTCATGCAGATGACTTTCCATGCATTCAGTTGTTACTGTGCTAGCTTTTAATTTCATAAGCTTTTTATTTAGTATTTAACCGCAAGAAGTGAAATGAGATTGAGACTAGGACAGAAGAACAACAGTTGCTCACTTGTGAAGTGTGCCTCTTGTCTCTTCTCACTTTTAAAAGTGAGTTTCCCCCTATCTTTGCTTGAACTGAGTGTATTTCTTTTAAGGTATCCACTAATTGGGATTTTAAGCACCCTTTTCCCACAAGAATATCATTATTTTATCACATAGTCTTTTGTTGTGGTTCACTATTATTGTTATTCTTTCTTCTCATTATTTAAAAGTAATAACATTTAAATTACTTAACAATACTAATGGGCAACTGTGATGTGATCAAAAATCTCAGTAAGAGATCCTAGAAGAATTGATTATAAAAGGATATGGAGGAGCCCCATTTTCATAAAGTAAAATATGTTCATTTTTATAATCTTATATGTATAATTATCCAAATAAATCTATGGGGAAAGAACATACATTGTTTAGATAACTGCTTTTTATTTTGCACTATCTATATTCACCTTTGCCTCATGCAGTGCACATTTGCTGGTTGCCTTTCCAGCAAGTAGCTGGTTGCCTCCTTGCCCCTTCTCTGAGACCATGTGGTTCCCAAGAGCTTCCTACCCAGGCTCCAGAAACGGAACACATGGACCATGATTGGTAATTGACTATATCCCACCTCCCTTTGCACAATGATTGGTTCAAAAGAAAGTGTGTGATTTAGACCATTCAAATCTTAGGACTTTTGCTGAGTATGTATTTTTTCTGTTTCATGTAAGCAATAGGCTTGTAGTGCTAGGGTCTGCTGAGTTCTAGGAGCCATGCTTAGAATAAAACTAACACCATAGAGGGCCATGCAGAGAGATTGAAAGAATGTAGATG
>CAUYLG010040786.1:0-35988 GCA_963573385.1 Cacajao melanocephalus
TGCCTTTAATCCCAGTTACTCCGGCGGCTGTGGCTGGGGGATTTCTTTAACCTGGGTGGCAGTGGTTGCAGTGAGTTCACGCCACTGAAATACAGCCTGGGGGACAGAGAAATACTCTTTCAAAAAAAAAAAAAAAAAAAAAAAAAAGAAAAGTTCCTTCTTCTGTAACACCCAAGGCTAACTCAGAATGGGTCTGTGCACCATGTGTGGGACCTTGCTGGCTTCAAACGATGCTAACCAGGTTTCCCAGTCCATTTGCACAACGTAGCATTTCTGACAATTTCCATTCAAGCTTCCATCTTTCCAAACACACATGAAACATACAAGCAAAGCAAAACAGGTACAAGCTCTGAGGCAGAACAGGAGAACAGAGGGTGGAGGAGAAGGCCGTCATGTTACAGCGTTCATCCACTGGGAATCCTGCTTGTTTCTAAGCCAGGCTTTAAGAAGAGCAAACTCTCAAACTCTGTCCTCTTGTGTGAAACGTTCTGGCTGGCCACTCACCAGCACCAAGAGGCGCTTTCCTTTATACTCAGACATTGCCAAGGAAAACAATCTTCAGAGTGATAATCGCAAAGCAGAAAGAACCCTGGAGTCGCTGTCACTGAGCCATCTGCTGCTGGCGGCTGGCAGTATGATTGTCAGATACATGCCAAGCGTGAACTTGTGCTTCCACCTGAGAAGGGCGCTCTGTTCGGGTAAGTAACTGACTTCAGGACGGTAAGTGATGCCCTCCCAATCCTCCCAGCATGAAGCTTGGTTTTGAAGGCACAGGTTTATTTCAGTGCTGTTAACAGGAAACTTTATGCCGTGTTTGCAAAGCTAATGACAAATTATATGGTACAAACTATATTTCTACATGATTCGCACTTTTCTTAGGAAACAGGAAAACTGGGCTCCAATGAAACTTCAGATCCAGGCCCACGTGAGTTCCTTATTGACAGGTCATGACTTTTGAGCACTGCTTACGTTGGCAGTGATCTGAAACCATTATCAAACTTTGCCTGTTTACGCTCTCTGCGACCCAACCACATGGTCAAACTCTCTGTTCTTGCAGGTAAGACAGGCCACGTAGCCACTCATCGGCTCACCAGGTGCTCACAGAGCCACTGAGCCTGGCTCACCACCTCGGGGTGCTATGAATGGCAGCAGACGGACTGGCCCCTGGAGCGAGCAGTGAGGTGAGCACAGGGTCTGGGTCCACTGGCATGAGGGGCAGGAGGAAGCAGAGCAGGCGGGGTAGGGCAGGGGGGCAGCTGCCAGAGCTCTGAAGAGGGCAGCAGGAGCCGGCGCTGAGGCCCCGCTATGGAGCCTAAAACAGTCTGATGAGGGATCTGCATCCAGGGCACAGCAGGGGTCCTCAAACTTGGCACTCAGAAACAGAGAACTCAATCTAATGCATGGCAGATGTGAACGGCCACCAAAGATGCTGCATGGGTGCGTCGGTGTGCAATGCAGCACCGGAAACAGTCCCAGCACCCTCTGTCATTAGGGAATCAAAAACTAAACCCTGTGAGCCACTGGTGCACACCAACCAGACACACTAAAAACAGCTAACCCCACCCCACATGCCTGCCTGACTGCACGAGTGGCCCCTGGAAATCTCATCCGGTGCTGATGGGGATGCAACCTGGCATGGAGGGTGAGGAAAACAGCATTGTGAGTTTCCAACAAAGACCCATGCCTGAGTGTTTATCCAAAAAAACCCACTCACACAGAAACTGGGTTGCAGGCATTTACATCAGCTTTATCTGTGATTGCTGAAGACTAGAAAGGACCTGAATGTGCCCCCACTGGTGACTGGATGGTCCGTCCATGGGAGGGAATATGACTCATCCTAAGAAGGAAAGTGCTGCAGATACAGGTGACACAGATGCCTCCAACACGCCACGCAGACAGGAAGGAGCAGACGCCAGTGGCTGCGTTCCCACAGTTTCATGAACGTGACACCCTGGAAGGGATGCATGGGCCACAGCCCACGGCAGCAGTGTCAGGGCCGAAGGGCGGTTCCAGGTGATAGAGATGCTCATCTCAGGAGGACAGAGGCGGTGCTGCTCAGAAATCACAGAGCTGCATCCTGAAAGGGTGAATGGGGTGTGGTCTCCAGAGGAAGGGATGTCACAGACCCTAGGCAAGGTGGGCAGGGGACAGCAGGACGGTAAAGAGGGGGTGTGCTTGGACCCTGGGCAAGGTGGGCGGGGGGTGGCAGGACGGTAAGGAGGGGGTGTGCTTGGACTCTGGGCAAGGTGGGTGGAGGGGGGCGGCAGGACGGTAAGGAGAGGGTGTGCTTGGACCCTGGGCAAGGTGGGTGGGGGGCAGCAGGACGGTAAGGAGGGGGTGTGCTTGGACCCTGGGCAAGGTGGGCGGGGGGCGGCAGGACGGTAAGGAGGGTGTGTGCTTGGACCCTGGGCAAGGTGGGTGAGGGGGTGGCAGGATCGTAAGGAGGGCGTGTGCGAACTTTTGAGGAAGAGACTCAATCTCCTGATCTGACATTTAAAATACTGTAGAAAAAAATCTGAGAAATCCTATTTAAAATTCAAATCTACAGACTGAAGAAAAGTAATTTGAGGGGAAATGCCAAAAATCTAACAAAATGTAGTGCTTATGCCACTGACTTTGATTGTAATTCAATTCTAAATTTACTCTGCTCTACTTGAAACAAAAATTCTGTGCCTAACATTCTCCATACCTCGGCATGTGTAACTAACTGTATTTTTACAATTATCAGTCAGGAACATCCCCAAGTCCTTGAACCATTTCTAAATCAGGCAGCATTAAAAGAGCCCGTGTTTCCACCACAGGGAAGAAGCCCCTTCTGGGAACCTACTTGCAGGGCCGGCCAGTTGGCTGGGGAAGGGTGGAGGGGAAGAGCGGGCTGGGCCAGGTGTGTGTGAGTGTTGTATGCATATGTGTACATGTATATATGTGTATATGCATGTACACATGTGTGCATAGACATGTGCATATGTGTATATGCGTACATGTGTATATGTGTATGTGAGTTTGCGTGTATGTGTGCGCCTCACTCTTTCTTCCCCTCCTTTATTGCATTCCAAGGACTGTACCTTCCAGAAACAGCCCCCACCCCCATCTGCATCTGTTTCTGGTGGACAGGGGGAAGGACTGGACCCTCCTGTGTCTTGGGGATGGCCCTTCCTGCCCCAGTGACACCTGAAGGGTCTTGCACTGGCTTCTCAGTGAGCATGTGGAGAACGATTCATCACGCAGTTGGGCTCTGTCTAGCATCAATTAGGCAGACAGGCTGGACCCGCTCTAAGAAGCACCATTTCCTCACTGGTGAGGAGAGCCCAGCTGAAATCGCCAGGAGCAAACACAACCCACAGCTTAGCTTCTAGGTCTGACCACGGCAAAAGTGGCTGGAGGGACAGACACTCACAGAGACCCAGAGCACCTGTGGGACCCCACTCCCACTGCTGGTGTGGAGACAGGGTGTGAGTTCAACAGTGAGTTCATAAGTGGCCTTGCATCTGAGTTTCACGTTTTAAAACAGATCGAGGGAGCCGGGTGTGGTGGCTCACACCTGTAATCCTAGCACTTTGGGAGACCGAGGCAGGTGGATCACCTAAGGTCAGGAGTTCAAGACCAGCCTGGCCAACAAGATGAAACCCCATCTCTACTAAAAATACTTAATTAGCCAGGTGTGGGGGCACATGCCTCTAATCCCAGCTACTTGGGAGGCTGAGGCAGAAAATCGCTTGAACCTGGGAGGTGGAGGTTGCAGTGAGCTGAGATTGAGCCATTGCACTCCAGCCTGGGCAAGAAGAGTGAAACTCCATCTCAAAAAAAAAAAAAAAAGATCAAGCATTCTCAAACTAGCTTCACTCCATCAGAATAAACCTTGCTTACAACTAACTTCTGTGCCTTTTCCCAACACATGTGCTTTCCCCTTACAGCAACTGTGCAGTGGGGCAGGGCTGTGTGGTTGAGAATGCCGACTGGAAGGAACAGCAGCCCTGTGATTCACAGGCTTGGGAGTGAGCCACGGCTCTGTGGGCGCAGATTTACGGTGACACCAAATATCAATACCAGACACAAGAAACTGTTTTTTATTTTAAAATGGGGTCTCACTCTCGTCACCCAGGCTGGAGTGCAGGGGCATAATCATAGCTCACTGCAGCCTCAACCTCTTGGACTCAAGTGATCTTCCCACCTCAGCCTCCTGAGCAGCTGGGATACAGGTGTGCACCAGCACACCCAGCTAATTTGTTTTGTTTTGTTAAAATATTTGTAGAGTCAGAGTCTTGCTGTGTTGCCCAGATTGGTCTCCAACTCCCAGGCTCAGGGTGATCCTCCCACCCTGGCCTCCTGAGTAGATGGGATACAGGCATGAGACACCGTGCCTGGCCAACATGCTGCTTTAGTGCTGTATTTCACAGCAAAAAACATTTACCTCCAGCACAGTGACCTGACCCCCGGGCTACTTCTGCGCCTGGACTAGGCCAGGGAGGTGACATGGGAAGTCTAGGCTGCAAATCTCTCAGGGCATTTGATTTGGGCTGGGCATCTAATTAACTTGGACTGGGCCTCTGATTTGGGCTGGGCATCTGATCTGGGCTGTACATCTGATTTGATTTGGGCTGGGCATCTGATTGATTTGGACTGCACATCTGGTTGATTTGGGTTGTGGATCTGATTGATCTGGGCTGCACATCTGATTGATCTGGGCTGGGCATCTGATTGATCTGGGCTGCACATCTGATGGATTTGGGCTGGGCATCTGGATTGATTTGGGCTGGGCATCTGTGATTTGGGCTGTGCATCTGACTGATCTGGGTTGGGCATCTGATTGATTTGGGCAGGGCATCTGGATTGATTTGGGCTGAGCCTCTGATTGATCTGGGCTATGCATCTGATTGATTTGGGCTGGGCATCTGTGATTTGGGCTGTGCATCTGACTGATCTGGGCTGGGCATCTGATTGATCTGGGCTGGACATCTGACTGATTTGGGCTGGGCCTCTGATTGATTTAGGCTGGGGATCTGATTTGGGCTGGGCACCTGATTGATTTGGGCTGTGCATCTGATTTGGGCTTTGTTTCACCTACTTTTTGTCCTTTTCAGGGTGTATCTGTTATTCTCTTTTGAGAAGATACCCTGCAGATAGACTCAACTGTTGAAAGCACTTGACTGCATCTAAGTAGAAGATAATCAGCCCCCCAAGAGGAGAGTGGTTTCTAAAACAGATGAAGGCTAAGGTGGGCTAGCAGCGTGGCAGAGCAAGTGTGCTGGGCCTGGGCGCCTGCAGACAGACCTGCTGGACTCTGCACAGAGCAGCGCATGGGTGCACATGAGTGCCTGCAACGTGGCCAGGGGGCAAACACGAGAAGGGTGGGAAGCCACACAGCAGGAGACCCTGTTCCCAGGGTGGAGATCACATGGAACCACAAAGCCCTCACCTCATCCGTGGCCCTTGTGCCCAGCTCTGTCTTGGTGAAATGATGAGCCCCTCATCTCACTGTTTCCAATACCCCCTGACCACCAGCAGAGCTGTCCAGGAACCCAGAGTTCAATGTGCCCTCAGGTGCACAGCCAAGGGAGCGGGCTGGACACTGTCTAGCTGTGCGCTGGACGCTTTCAGAAGCCCATGGCCTTTTAAAAATAAAGCTGGCCTAGAGGAGGGGAGAGGCCACTGCAAGATGCATGGGTTCTCCTAGACGCTGAGGAGAGACGTGCTCTGCCCAGGATATAAGGAGGTCCCAGGTACCTGGGATACAGGAGTCCTAGCCCAATGTGGGGTGACAACTGCACCTTCCTGACGTGGCTGCCTGGGCTCAGAATGCCTGTACGTTACCCACAAATCCGCCTGGGCTCAGAATGGCAGGGGCTGAAGCTTCCTTCAGGCTCAGAAGCCCCTTTCCCACCCAACAAGGGCTCATCTCCTGGTGCTTGCCACTGCCGCAGCTACTCACCATGCGGAGGGTAATGGGGTGGCGGGGGAGGGGCAAAGTCCAGCTTGTCCTTCAGGTCCTCCTCATTCTCCCTCTGCCACTGCAGGCCGACGTCCTCCCAGAGGCTGGCAGCTAGCTGCCTAAGGCACAACAGACAGATGACAGCAGCTCAGGGCAGGGCACAGGGGGAGGGCCCTGCAAGTTCCCAAGGACGTCAGGAGGCCCCAGGGCTGGGCCAGGATGCGGGTCACCCACAGACCTCACTGTGTGACAGTGGGAAGCTCCCCGACCCCCGAAAGGGTGGACCAGAAATTCTGTTCATCTTGTGAGCACTTCATTGACAGTATAAAAGGGGGCCATCTGATCTCTGTTCACGTGCTCAGTCAAATGTTAAAACGATGGGAAGTGATGTTTACAAAACCAGAGGCCAATGGCACATCATCTCAGAGCACAGGGACGAGGGGACACGAGCAGGTTTCTGTGACAGATTCAGAGGGAAGAGAAACCACCACTGTTGGGCACTACTATTTAGGAAAAACAGTCCCTGATAAACCAGATGACAGAGCTTACGGCTGCCTGCTGGACGCCTGCCCACATACCTGACCTCGGGCATCTCGTCATCAAGGGTGCTGAGCAGCAGAGGGATGAGCTTGTGGAAGAAGGAGTAGCGGTCGCGCAGATGCAGCAGCCAGCCGCCCACCACGGAAGCTACTGCCCGCCGGACCTGTGCACGAGAAGAAGGGGTGAGGATTCACGTAGGCAGGGGGGATGCTGGGGTTGGTGCCATGGTGCAGCTCTGAGTGCTGCCATGCAGGCACCGCCCAAGGCAGAGGCGCATGGCTGGGGTCCTGGGAGCACAAACCTGGGTCCCAGCCTGGCCCTTGCTCCCCACACAGCTCTGCCAGCCCCCACTAGCTGGGCCGGAGAGGAATGCTGCTGTCCTGAAGGCTCACACACGTCCCTCTTGCCCTGGCCTGGTCCAACTGGCAAGAGCAGCTACCCAAGCTGCTGCATGAGCTGTGCCGCATGTTCAAAGTCTTCTGCATGAAAACCTCCTGGCCAGGCTGGGCCCTGCCTCACCCTGGGTGCTTAGTGAGTCGTGGCTACAGCAAGTGTAGTGTGGTGCACAGTGGCCATGCCTCAAACACTTCTGGTCCCAGAGCCCAGGGACTCTGGAGGAAACCAGCAGGGTCCCCAGATGTCTGAAGAGGGGGCACTTGGGCCTCTGCCTACCTTGCCTACATGAGTGGAGGAAACCAGCTTAACATACATCAGATGCCCCAGCTAAGCTTCTGAAGGGCAGTGCCTGAGACAGGGACCAGCACCAACACTCCTCAAAGAAGGGAAGTGGGACAGGCCAGGAAGAAGCTGGACAGCCGCAGACTGTTCCTGGGAGCTCTGGGGCATGGATGAGCTGCAGAGCCATCCCCCATGACGCCAGGGGCCAACTCTGTGGTGCCGTCAGTCCCTGGCTGCGCTGTGGGATGCAGGAGCGTCATTCCTCCTGACACTGTGGGTGAAGTGTCTCTGCCCAGTCATGCACCATTAGCAACAGCACTCACAGCCGCTTGTAGGTGCAGGGAACCTCAGCAGTAGCTGTGCCGATGGCATGTTCACCAGCTGGGACTCAGAGGAGGGGCTACTCCGCCCCGGCTCCAACAAGGCACAGAGCCAAGCAGATCGCACCGAGGCCTTGCCCCTGCCAGCCTGGGACCTGGGCCCTGGCCTGACGTCTCCAAAGTTCATTCCCACTTGGAAAATAAGAAAGAATGACTGACAGGGCTTGTCACTAAAGTCCCGCGAGGAGTGGACAAGTTCATGCAAGGAGAGGCCCGTCACACCTGATTCCCGCTCCCTGTGTGGTGTGCACAGGTGACTCTAGGCGTGCAAACAGCAGGGAAGTGGACAAGGGGACACAGGAACGTGTGGTGCATTTGTGAGGGTTATTCACTGACACAAGGTCTTACTAGCAACCAAAAATACAAGTACTGAGATAACAACAAAGAGAAATCCAAATCAGCACCATGGCGCATGGCCACTCCACCACCTGGCTAGAGTCCCCACAGAATAAGCTGTCATTGTCGTCTTCACACACAGTGCAGGGTAGGTCTCGAGCAGAGATGCCCCAGGGCTCAATGCAGGTGACAGGCACCACTCACGGCCGCACCTGCCACAACGCTAATCTGGGTGAGTAGCAAGCTCCAAGCTTAGCCAGTGCCATGTGCTAAGATGCTGGAGACAAGCCAGACTGCAGCCAGCCCCGCACCCAAATGTGTACAGGGATGGGGCCCCCTCTGGGAGACGGGCAGGCACCCAGGGCCACACGGCAAGGCCCGAGCACACTGTCCCAGGCCGGCAGCTGGGGAGCAGCCTGAACTCGCTGGGATTAGCCTCGCTGCTTTCTCCTCCCTGACCTCCTGCACATCCTGCACGGGTGCCAGGCTCTCTGCAGGGCCCTGCTTGGGATGGCCACTTGTCCGCTGGAACCCACAGACAGGCCTCTTTTGTAGAAAGGAGCTTCAAACGTCTCACCTCATGAGCAAGGACAGGTGCAGGGGCCAGGTTTTGGGGCTGTTCCTCAGTCTCACCAACTGCCCCCTTTTCTATTAGTCTTTAGTTATTATCATAAGAAACCTGCAAATCCCAATTAGCATGACACAAATTATCCCTTTTTAGTTCAATAACATCACTAAATACTAAGCTGCCATGTAACAGTTTAACATGGACGTTTTTCAATTTTTTTCTAAAAAGCAAAATAAATGGATTAGAAGCCTTCTTAGGATGGATACAAACAAGCCCAGACTGCAGACTACAGTAAATGCCTAACAACATCACCCATCAGTCACCAGCATCCAGAGCATCCAGGAAAACATGACCTCACCAAGTGAACTACATAAGGCACCGGTGACCAATCCCGGAGTGACAAGGATATGTGACCTTTCAGACAGAAAAATCAAAATCGCTGTTCGAGGAAGCCCAGCAAAATCCAAGATAATACAGAGAAGGAACTGAGAATCCTATTGGATAAATGAACAGATATTTAAATAATTAAAAAGAATCAAGCAGAAATTCTGGAGCTGAAAAATGCAATTGGCATACTGCAGAATGCAATGGGGCCTCTTAACAGCAGAACTGATTAAGCAGAAGAGAGAATTAATGAGCAGCTTGAAGACAGGCTATTTGAAAATACACAGAGGAAACAAAAGAAAAAAGAATAGAAAGAATGAAGTACACTTAAGGATCTCAAAAATAGCCTCAAAAGGGCAAATCTAAGAGTTCCTGGCCTCTGAGAGCAGGTAGAGAGAGAGATCGGGGTAGAACATTTAATCAAGGGATAATATCAAAGAATTTTCCAAACCTAGAAAAAGATACCAGTACTCAAGTACAAGAAGGCTTAACCCAAATAAAAGCGCATTAAACCCAAATAAAACGACCTCATGACATGTAACAAACTCCTAAAGATCAAGGATGAAGAAAGGATCCTAAGAGCAGCAAGAGAAAAAACAACACATCACATGTGGTGCAGCTCCAGCATACCTGGCAATGACTTCTCAGTGGAGACCTCATCAGCTAGGAGACAGTGGCTCAGCATATTTAAAGGGCTGAAGGAAAGCAAACTTTTACCCTAGAATAGTATATCCAGTGAAAAATCCTTCAAACGTGAAGGAGACAGACTTTCCCAGACAAACAAAAGCTGAAGAATTTCATTAACATCAGACCTATCCTACAAGAAATGTTAAAGGGAGTCCTTCAATCTGAAAAATAAGGATGCTGAGGAGCAACAAGAAAGCATCTAAAGGAATAAAACTTACTGGTAACAGTCAGCACACAGAAAAACACAGAATGTTGTAACACCGTAACTGTCATGTGTACACTACTCACATCTTGAGTAGAAAGACTAAAAGACAAGCCTATGGAAAACAAGTAACTGGCCAGATGCGGTGGCTCACGCCTGTAATCCCAGCACTTTGGGAGGCCGAGGAGGGCAGATCACCTGAGCTCAGGAGTTCGAGACAGCCTGGCCAACATGGTGAAAACCTGTCTCTACTAAAAATACAAAAATTACCCAGGTGTGGTGGCGGATGCCTGTAATCTCAGTTACTTGGGAGGCTGAGGCAAGAGAATCGCTTGAACCTAGGAGGCGGAGATTGCAGTGAGCCAAGATCACACCACTGCTCTCCAGCACAGGTGACAGAGTGAGACTCCATCTCAAAAATAAAACAATAAAAATAACTAAATAAAAATAAAAATTACAGTAACTTTTCAAAACAAAGCATAATAAGATATCAACAAAAACAACACAAAGTTAAAAAGCAGAGGGGATGAAATTAAAGTATAGAGTTTTTATTCATTTTTTTCTTTATTTTTGCAATCAGTGTTCAGCTGTCATCAGTTTAAAATAATGGATTATGTTATTTGCAAGCCTCATGGTAACTTCAAATCAAAAACCCTACAACAGATAACAAACACACACCCAAAGGAAATTAAAACAAACCATCAGAGAAAATCATCTTCATAAAAAGGAAGAGAAGAAGGCAAGAAGGAAGGAAGAGCAGACCACAAAACGAAACAGCAGGAGTGCATCCTTACTTATCAGTAATACTGAATGTCAGTAGACTAAACCCTCCATTCAGAGGACAGAGTGGCTGAATGGGTCAAAAACAGGACCCAGCTATCTGCTGCCTACAAGAAACACATGTCACCAAAAGGCACACATAGACTGCAAATGAAGGGATGCAAAAAGATGTTCCAATGCCAAATGGAAACCAAAAAAGAGCAGGAGTAACTATACTTAGACAAAACAGATTTGAAGATGAAAACTATATAAAGAGACAAAGGTCATTATATAATGATAAAGGGGCCAATTCAGCAAGAGGATATAACAACCTTAAATATATATGCACCCAATATTGGAATATCCAGATATACAAACCAAATATAATTAGAACTAAAGAGAGAGACAGACTCCAACACAGTAATAGCTGGAGACTTCAACACCCTACTTCCAGTATTAGACAAATCATCTGGAGAGAAAATCAACAAAGAAACGTCAGACTTAATCTGCACTAGAGACCAGATGGACCTAGCAGATATTTAAGAGAATACTGCATCTGACAGCCATGGAATACACATTCTTCTCCACAGCACATGGCTCATTCTCAAGGATAGACTACATGTAAGGCCATAAAACAAGTCTTAAAACATTAAACTAGAAATTAGTAACAAGAACTTTAGGAACTATACAAATACATGGAAATTAAATAATATGCTCCCAAATGACCAGTGGGTTAATAAAGAAATTAAAGTTCTTATATGAAAATGGAAACACAATATGCCAAAAGAGCATAACCATGTGCATCCAAAAAGGAGGTAACTTCAAATAGCAACCTAACAATGCATCATAAAGAACCAGGAAAGCAAGAGCAAACCAAACCCAAAATTAGTAGAAGAAATAAGATAAAAGCAGAAATAAATGAAACAAAAAAATACAAAAGACCAACAAAATGAAAAATTGGTCTTTTGAATGGATAAGCAAAATCAACAAATCTTTAACCGGACCAAGACAAACAGAAGATCCAAGTAAATAAAATCTGAGATCAAAAAGGAGACATTACAAAACTGATACCGCAGAAATTCAAAGGATCATTAGAGACTAACATGAGCAACTACACTTTAAGCAACTACATCATGAGCAACTTCACCACGAGCAACTTCACTACAAGCAACCACACTGTGAGCAACCTCACCATGAGCACTCACACTGCTAGCATCTACACTGTGAGTATCTACACCATGAGGAACGTCCCTGTGAGCAACTACACCGTGAGACGCTATACCATGAGCAACCACACTGTGAGCAACCTCACCATGAGCACTCACACCGGAGCAACCACACTGCGAGCATCTACACTGTAAGCAACTACACAGTGAGTAACCATACTGTGAGCAACGACACCATGAGACACTATAGTCTGAGCAACCACACTGTGAGCAACTACATCATGGGCAATGACACTGTGAGCACCTACACCACAAGCAATCATGCCATGAGCAATGACACTGCGAGCATCTACACCATGAGCAACTACACTGAGAGCAACTATACCGTGAGCAACCACACCACAAGCATCTACACCATGAGCAACCACACCGCAAGCAACAACACCGTGAGCAACTACACCATGAGAAACCACACTGTGAGCAACCACACCATGAGCAACTACACTGTGAGCAACCACACTGTGAACGACTGTGAGCATCTACACTGCGAGCAACAACACTGTGAGCATCTACACCATGAGCAACACACACACCATGAGCAAGCACACTGCGTGCAACACTGTAACACTGCAAGCAACGACACTGCGAGCACCTACACTGTGAGCAACTTCGTCATGAGCAACACTGTGAGCAACACTGAGAGCAATGACACCATGAGAAACACTGTGAGCAACTTCACCATGAGCAATGACACTGTGAGCAACAATGTAAGCAACGACACTGTGATCAACCACACTGTGAGCAACTACACTGTGAGCAACAAAACACCATGAGCTTCTACACTGTAAGTAAACTATGCTGTGAGCAACCACACCAGGAGCGATACTGTGAGCAACCACACCGTGAGCAACTATACTATAAGCAACTATATCATGAGCAACAACACGGTGAGCAATTTCACTGTGAGCAACTACACAACTAGCAACGACACTATGAGAAACTACATTGTGAGCAACAACAGCAACTACACCATGAGCAACTACACTGAAAGCAACTACACTGTGAGCAACACCATTAGCAACTACACTATGAGCAACTATACCATGGCAACTATACCCTGAGCAACTATACTATGAGCAATTATATGCCAATAAATTGGAAAACCTAGAAGAAATGGATAAATTCTTAGACACATACAACCTACCAAGATTAAATCATAAAGAAATCTAAAACTTGAACAGACCAGTAACAAGTAATGATATTGAAGCTGCAATAAAAAATCTCCCAGCAAAGAAAAGCCCAGGACCTAAATACTTCACCGCCAACTTCTATCAAACATTTAAAGAACGAATGCCACTCCTAGTCAAACTATTCGAAGAAACAGAAGTGGAAGGAATACCTCCAAACTTAATTTACAAGGCCAGTACTACCCTGATACCAGAACCAGACAACGATCCAATCAAAAAAGAAAACTACAGGACGATATCCCTGATGAACACTGATGCAAAATTTCCTCAACAAAAAACTGTTTCAACAGCACATTAAAAAGATCATTTGTCATGACCAAGTGGGATTTATTCCAGGTATGCAAGGATGGCTCAGCATACACAAATCCATCAATGTGATACATCATATCAACAGAATGAAGGACAAGAACTATATGATTGTTTCAATTGATGCCCCAAAAGCATTTGATAAAATTCAACATCCCTTCATGATAAAAAACCTCAAAAAACTGGGTATAGAAGGAGCATACCTCAGCACAATAAAAGCCATATGTAAGAGACCCACAGCTAGTATCACATTGAATAGGGAAAAACTGAAAATGTTTCTTCTAAATGTGGAGCAAGACAAGGATGCTTACTTTCACCACTGTTAGTCAACATGGTACTGGAAGCTCTAGCTAGAGCAATCGGACAAGAGAAATAAAAGGAATCCAAACTGAAAAGAATAAGTCAAATTACCCTTGTTTGTAGATTATATAATCTTACATTTGGAAAAACCTAAAGACTTCACAAAAAAACTATTAGAACAGATAAACCAATTCAGTAAAGTTGCAGGATACAAAATCACCAAACAAAAATCAGTAGCATTTCTACATGCCAGCAGTGAACAATCCGAAAAAGAAGTCAAGAAAGTAATTCCATTTACAATAGCTACAAACAAAATAAGATACCTAGGAATTAACCGAAGAAGTGAAAGCCCTCTACAATGAAAACTATGAAACACTGATGTGAGAAAATTGGAGAGGACACACACACAAAATGTATACTCCATGTTCATGAACTAGAAGAATCAGTATTGTTAAAATGTCCATACTACCCAAAGCATCTACGGATTTAATGCAATCCCTATCAAAATACCAATGATATTCTTCACAGAAATAGAAAGAATAATCCTAAAATGTATACGGAACCTCAAAAGACCCTGAATAGCCAAAGGCATCCTGAGCAAAAACCAAAACAAGACAAAAACAAAAAACTGAAGGAATCACATTACCTGACTTCAATTTATACTACAGAGCTACAGCAACCAAATCAGCGTGGCACTGGCATAAAAACAGACACACAGACCAATGAAACAGAACAGAGAACCCAGAAATTAAATCCATACATCTACAGCGAACTCGTTTTTGACAAAGGTGCTAAGGACGTACATTGAGGAAAGGACAGTGTCTTCAATAAATGGTGCTGGGAAAACTGGATATCCATATGCAGAAGAGCGAAACTGGACCCCTATCTCTCATCTTATACAAAGATCAAATCAAAATGGATTAAAGACCTAAATCTAAGACCTCAAACTATGAAACCACTACAAGAACACATTGGGGAAACTCTCTAGGATGTGGTCTGGACAAAAGTTTCTTGAGTAAAATCCCCAAAGCACAGGCAACCAAAGGCGGAATGGGCAAATGGGATAACATCAAGTTAAAATGCTTCTGCATAGCAAAGAAAACAACCAACTCAGTGAGGAGATGACCACAGGATGGGAGAACACATCTGCACAAATACCCATGTGACAAGGGACTAACAACCAGATCCAAAGGAGCTCAAACTCAATAGGAAAAAAATCGAATAATCCAATTTAAAAATGGGCAGATCTGAAAGGACATTTCTCAAAAGAAGGCAAACAAATGGCAAACAGGTACTTGGCAGGAACTTGACAAATACTCATCTCTGAAAAGCCGTCCATGCAGCCCCAGCCTCTCCTGTAATGTTTGTTGTTCCTGGAAGCTCCCTCTCGACAAGAACAGACCTGGTGGTCTTGCCAGTGGCACACACTGGGCAGGAAAATCACAGCAAAGCCTAGCAGCTGCTGACTGCAGGCCTAGCAACAACCAGGGCACCCCTGCAGGGCGAAGGCCAGGAGCCACCTGAGAGTGGCACAGGGCCTGCCTCACAACTGCACGGCCAAATGTCCATCCCGCCTGCCTCACAGGGGTTCCAGATGCGGTCAGAGACCCGAGCTAGGAGCTACAGTCATGTGGGTGTGAGGAGACGCATTAGCCCCTGCTGCACTGGGACACCCCGTTTCCACAACCTGATACGGACCTGGGCGGCTTGACTGCCCACGGCGTGACCTTGTTCTGACACTCACCTGGCTGTGCTACCTGAGTGAGCTCTGAGGCCTCCGAGCCTTGTAAGGAGATAAAGTTATTTCTGGGCCCTGCCAATGAAGTTCAGTGATCTAAGCTGAGTCTAGCAGGCTGCTGGAAAGTTTCCTACAAGTCAGAAGACAGTCAGGACCTTCTGTGCAGAGGGCATGGGGTCCGAGGGCACCAATCTCTGGGTTGTTGAGGGGGCTGAGGTGTCTGCAAGGAGCCCACAGTGGGCTCCAGGACAGGGTCACAGGGCTGATGAGGGTAACAGAGCAGCACCGTGACTCCACATGACACTCACGTGAAGGGGAGCGCAGGGTCTCTAGCAGAATGCAAACCCCCCTGGAAAGAAATGGGCTACAATGGAAGAATTGTCTTGGACCACATACAAAATAACACTAACGCTAATGATAGCTGGTGAGCTAAAAGAAAAAAAAAATCACAAAAAAAATCTCACACCATTTTAAAAAGTTTATGAATCGGTGTTGGGCAGCATTCAAAGCCATCCTGGGCCTCGTGTGGCCCACAGGCTGTGGGTAGGACAAGCTTGCTTTACATCAACAGTGTGACGCCAGCTTTCGAATAGACAGCTACTGATACAGAGTAGGCTGTTTATACATAGCTACCAATGGAGTTACAGCATTTATAGACAGCTACCGATAGTTATGGTTTTAGAGTTACAGTGCAGTTAACACCGAGTTACGCTGTTTACAGCTAGCTATGGAGTTATAGTATTTACAGCGAGTGCTCCACAGAGTTCCAGTATTTATAGACAGCTATGGATACAGTTACAGTATTTTTAGACAGTTATGGGAGGGTTACACCAATAGCTATGAGCTACTGAGCTTCAGTATTCACACAGAGCTCTCCATACAGAGTCATCACACTGTTTTGAGGAATAAGACTTGGCCCATGACAGACACCACTTTTCCTGTGGGCCATGCTCTGCCTCAGGCTTAAGGAACGTGGCAGAGAAACCATCCGGCTGCCTGCACTTCTTGCTGGGCTCTGTTCTTGCCCTGGCTCCCAGAACTGCCCTCCGCAGCCCAGGCATTTGGTCAGTGCCAGAAGCACCTGCTGCAAGTGCCGGGCAGCATGGACACCAACCCTGCACTCTGCCTGTTTCCTCCCCGCTGGGCAGAGCCTTATTTGCTCAGGGGCCTTCTGTGCTGCCTGGTGCTGATCCCATGCCAGCTCCAGGAGGGGCCGGCCAGCACACATGGTGACTCAACTTCTGCTGGCCTGATGAGACCAAGGGGGTGAATGAAGGCTCCTGGTGGGAAAGGGTCCCCCGTGTCTCTGTGCGCAGCCTCAAGGCAGCCACACTGCCCCGAGGGGGAGAGCCCAAGAATGAAGCCTGGGCATGGAGGCAGAGCAGGGGCATCCTGAACAGGTGCTGTGTCGCTCTGGGAGCTGGCCCTACGTGTGGACCCCAGCAGCATGCAGCAGCACAGACGAGGGAGCGAGTCACGGCTTCCATCCCAGCCCCAGAATACCCCGAGAGACTCTTCAGCTCATCACCTTCATGCCATTTCCCATCAGGAAACCTACCTTCTGCAAGGCTGAACCTGGAAGAAGGAACATGCACCAGTGAAGGAGCCAGACACAAAAGACCATGTCTGACTACGCTGACAGAAAAACTCAGACACACAAACTCAGACACACAATCATCAGAGGCCACACAGCTTCACTAACTGAAAGGGGAACTGCCCCTGTGGCCACAGTTTGTGGCATTTTAGCAAGTCACTGGGGCCTCAGATCTAAGACATGCCCTACAGGCGATTCTGCCAGCAGTAAAGCCAATACTCAGCCCCACCTGTAGGATGCCCGCCTGCCTGCCCGCCCGCCCGCCTGCCCGCCTCTCGGTGGGTTCCAAAGTCCAACAACATAGTTATCCCCAGCAAACCAACTGGGATCTAGGCCCCCGGTAGTGCACAGCCCGACTCCACTCTTCTCCCAGGCCAGGTCCCCCAACCACAGTGGCTTTCAGGAAAGTGCACCTTGACGGATGGGCACACTCAGGAAGCCTCTGCAACTGCTGAAGAGCACACCGTGTCTAAGAGACAATAAGGACATCAGCCATCCTTTCTCACATTCCTTGGCATTGATAACAACAAACATTAAACCAGTTCAGCTCTCTCCTAGTTCTTTGAAGATGTGAATAGGAACATCCTGTGACTAGGAATAATGAAATGACATTTGGTGCATGCAGCATTCTGAAAAAAGAACAAGTGAGTCAGTTAAAAATAGCATGTCAGCCCGCCTGTGGTGGCGCGAGGAACGGACTGTCCAAGAAAAACACCCGTTACCTGCGGGACATCGTCAAACAGTCGTTGAGCAAAATGGGAAAGCACGTCATCCACAGACTTCCCGTTGCCAAACTGGATCACTGTGCCCGTAGCTTCGATGGCGGCCACACGGACCTTCCAGTGCTGGTGGGAGATGGTCTGCATCAGGGGCCCGATCAGAGACTCCGACTGCATGTGGAAGTGGTCTGCGGGACAGGGAGGCCCCAGTTACTGGAGCTGCTCCCACACACCTTTCCCAGGCCCAGCTCTGTGGGCTTCCAGAGGATGGCAGCCTGCCCCTGTGAGCTCCTCACCTCCCTTCCTCTCCCACTCCAGGTCCTTGCCGTGGGAACAGCACACAACCCAGCCAAGCAGAGCTCTGCACCGCCCAGCACAGGAACAGGCTCAGAGACAAGTGTCCCACCTTGATGACAGCTGTGCAACCCAGAGACTTAGGGGGCCCAGCGAGGAAAGGCTGGGGGCGCAACCCCAATGTGGCTTAAGACAGGAGAGCCTGGACCTGCTGAAGCCATGGTGGAGGTCTGAGAGGGACAGTGGCCGGAGGAAAGAAGTTGAGCCCAGAGGACATAGGCGAGGCCCCACTCCCAGCTGCACCTGAGACCAGACCCCAGGCTCCTCTGGGAAACTGGGCCAGCACTGCTCCAGGCAAGGCCACTGCACTTCCTATTTGCTAAGTGCCCGCAGAAAGTCAGAACCAGAGGTGGCGGGAGCCTGTAATCCCAGCTACTTGGGGGGCTGAGGCAGGAGAATCGCTTAAACCCAGGAGGCGGAGGTTGCAGGGAGCTGAGATTGCACCACTGCACTCCAGCCTGGGAGACAGAGTGAAACTGTCTCAAAAAAATCAAGTCAGAACCAGAGGGTCTCTGGGATCCAGGACACCTCTTGCCTCAGCTCTGCACTACTGGGGGCCTGTCTGGGAAATGGCTATTCTAATGAGACTTCGGGTGAGCTCTTCAACCTCTCTGCCACTGCCCAGTGTGACCAGGGCCAGAGGTGAGGCACCCCCTCCCAGGGAAGAGGAGGACCACAGGTGCTGGAGATGAGGGGATACTTCAGGCAGAGGCACAGTGCCTCACCCAAAAGCAACCAGTGAGCACATACCCTGGCAGGCTGCGCTTGGGGCTGGGACACAGGTGGGCACAGTGCTGCCCAATGGAATCTACGATCCAGTGAGGGAACATGGCAAAGCCGGGAAGGGCTCCCTGAAGGAAGTAGAAGCAGCCTATGGGGCTGACACACAGGCCTGGTAGGGAAGTGATTGACGATTAAAGAGAAATACATGAAATGCCGGGAATTCTCAATGGCCATGTCCAGCCCACAGCTCTTCCCAGAGCTCTGGAGGAGTTCTGGACCATGTGAAATCCAAAGTTAATTAACATGGTCTCGGCATTTCCCCAGTCCAACTCTTTCTGTCCATCCCAAACCCCCTACCTCCTCACCTAGTTCCTCAGGAAGTCATGTCAGTTTCACATTCAGGCACTTTCTTCCATCAATAGAAGTCCTCCCTAGTCCAAGCCATTCTTTCAGCTTCAGATTAACCATGGCCTCCTCACCCCCTTTCCTGCCACTTCTGGAACCTATTCTCCATGCAGCTGCAGTGATCTTTTAAGAACCTGAACCCGGGTCTGCCACTCCCATCGACAACCCCTGCACTTCCCACTACAGTCAAACTATCACTGGGACATCATTTGGACGGCCTGCGATGGCCAAGTCCCTTGCTGCTTTCCTGCCCCCTACCGCCCAAGGATTTACAGTTTCGATGTTCCCTACTCCAGAAAGCCTTCCCGCCAGCAGGAAGCAGGCACCTGCTATCATTCCACATCCCAACCAGGGGAGGGAACGGGCAAGACCCTGTAGGAATGGCAAGTTCAGGAAAGGGAACATCTGAATCAGATCAGAGCTCTAAAAAAGACGCGGAACATTATCAAGTGGAGTGGAGACCAGGCCTGCTTCCACTTAGGACAGTGGTCCAAGCCAGAGAGGGAAGGCAATGGAGTAGAACAGAAAGTGAAATGACCAGAGTGGAGTCTCCAGGCCTGGGTCTGCCCCTCGGGAAGCCTGCCCTGCAGCCCCCTTCAGCACGTCCCCTTAACCAGGCGCAAGTCCTGCAAGTCCCCCGGGGGAGGGGGGAAGGAAAGGGGGCAGCGATCAGGGCGCACCCCCACCTCAACCCGCTTAACAAGAATTTCTGCGGTCATTTCCAGAGATTTGGACAGGAGCGCTGGCTGGTGGGCTTGGGTGGGGGGCCTCAGGCAGGCAGGAGGGTGGGAGATGAGGGTTGAGGGAGGGCTGGGTGCGAGAAAGCGGGTGGTATAGGACCGGCGGGTGGAGGGGGCACAGGGAGCCGACAGGTGGGGGCGGGGAGTAGGGGGACATGGAGGTCAGAAGAGTGGGGGCCAGGCGGGAACAGGGTTACGGCGGCGCGGGGCGGGGAGGGGGAGGGAAGAAGCAGGTGGCAGTGCAGGGAACAGATATGCGGGGGTAGAGAGCAAGGGAGCGGGTGAAGGGCGAGTTGGTAGGTGGACGTGAGGCAGTGTACTCAGGGGCAGTGAGAGGAGGGACCGGGCGGGGGGCTTTAGAGCAGAAGGGAGGGGGCGCGGGACATGGGGGGGGCCGGGATGTCGGGGGGGCACGGGAGTGGAGGGGGGCGGGGCCGAGCCCTAGTGGTTGTGAGAGGGGCCGCGGAGGTGGAGGTGGGGGTCAGGATGTGGGGTGGGGGACGGGGGTGGGGGACGGGAGCGGGGCCCGGGGCGCTCACCGGGCGTGGCCTGCGCCAGGGCGGCAGCGCAGCTGCAGCTCTCGCGGCGCACAGCAGCGAAGGGGTCGAGCAGGGAGCAGCGCAGCACGCGCAGGGCGTCATCCAGGTGGGGCGCGAGCGCGGCGCCGCCCAGGTCCACAGTCAGGTTCAGCAACTGCACTAGCGCCAGGCGCAGCTCCTCGCAGGCCTCGGGCGGGCGGCGCGTGGGCTCCGGGCCGGCCAGGCGCGCGGCGAGCGCGGGCAGCAGGCGCGGCAGGGCGTCGTGGGGCCGCGCAGCGCGGCGCAGGCCCAGACCCAGCAGGTGCACTGCCAGCGCGCGGCAGCCCTCGGCCGGGTCGCTCAGGCAGCGCAGCAGGCGCGGCAACAGCAGGCGCGCCCAGGGGCCCTGGAAGGCGGTGGGATCGGCGGCGGGGCCCGGCTCCTCCAGCGCGCGCCGCAGGGCCTCAAGGGCGCGCCGCCGGCCCGGCTTGCTGTCGGCTTCCAGCCCCGGCAGCAGGCGGCTCAGGGCTCGGCTCAGCTCCGCCGCCTCCGCGGTCTCAGCGCCCTCGGCCGGGTGTGGGGCCGCCACGGCCTCCACCACCGCCGGCGCCGCCATTTTGCCCGCGTCGCCCGTCACTAAGGGGAACGGCGGCGCTTTCGCGACGAGCGGCGCGGATTACGGCAGCACTTCCGGCCCGCGCTGGGGGCGGGGCGCCGGGTTTCTTTCTTCCCGCTGGTTCGCACCTGGCCTTGGGCCTTTGTCCAGCAGCGCTCTCCCGCTGCCAGGCACTGTCGCCAGAGTCCCCGCCCGCCGCCCTGCTGGGCCTTGCCTTGTCCCATTGCACTAATGGAAACGGTCTGGGAAGGGTGCAGCTCGCCCGGGATGAGGGCGCCGGGCTCCAGGCCTGGGCCTGTCCCTAGGGAAGTCCGCCCTGTGGCCTGGAGGGGTTGGGTGTCCCGCCTGGGTCTCAGGTAGCCGGGGAGTCCCTCCCTGAGCCGCCTAGAGCCCCTCTGGTGTTGGGAAGGGCCGTTCCAGGAGGGCAGGGCGCTGGTTTTGCGGACTGGATCCCACCTGTGGTGTAAGACAAGGTGCCTGGACTGGGCTTCACGTGCAGCATGTGGTTGGATCCCAGATGTAGTAGGCCAGTAGGTTTGCCTTGCTGCCGAGGTAGAGCCGATTTATCAAGACAGGGGAATTGCAATAGAGAAAGAATTTAATGCATGCAGAAACTAGCTAAATACGACACTGGAGTTTTATTACTCAAAGCAGCTTCTGAAAATTCTGAGATGGGTCATTTAAGAATGATTAGGCAGGTAGGGGACCAGGGCGAGGGCAGTGCTGATTGGTCGGGTTGGAGATGAAACCACAAAGAGTCAAAGTTGATTCTCTTGCTGGCTTCTGTTCCTGGGTGGGATCACAGAACTGGTTGAGCCAGATAACTGGCGTGGGTGGTGGCAGCTGGTGCATCAGAATGCAGAGTCTGAAAGTTACCTAGAGCACCACTCTTAGAGTTAGCAATATTGGTGTCATCCTAAGGAGCAATTGGGGAGGTTTAGAATCTTGTGGCTCACGTGTTAGTCTTACAAAGCCGTTCTGGTCTGCAGGCAAGGAGGAGGTCGACTTCAGGAAAGGGCTGTTATCATCTTTGTTTCAAAGTTAAACTATAAACTAAGTTCATCCTAAAGTTAGCTTGGCTTCCTCCCAAGAAATAATTACAAGGCAGCTTGGAAATGAGAAGCAAGACAGTGTTTCATAGTAGTGACCTTGAGTAAGAGGCACCTAAACAGCATGGTGGTGGAGTTTGTGTGAGCCTAGCCTGGAACACAAATTTGACATTGCTCACGCTCACTGCAAACCAGGAGTCCCCAAGTCTAGTTAGTCAGGCACCTCTCATCTGTGACCATGCATTGAGTTTTCTAAAAGCAGAATGAATGTAATTTTAGGACTGAACTTTGAGTTTGACCATTGTTTTTTTTTTTTTTGGAGATGGAGTTGAGTTTTGCTCTTGTTGTCCAGGCTGGAGTGCAATGGCATGATGTTAGCTCACCACAACCTCCGCCTCCCAGGTTCAAGTGATTCTCCTGCCTTAGCCTCCCAAGTAGCTGGGATTACAGGCATGTGCCACCGTGCCCGGCTAACTTCGTATTTTTATTAGAGATGGGGTTTCTCCATGTTGGTCAGGCTGGTCTTCAACTCCTGACCTCAGGTGATCTGCCTGCCTCGGCCTCCCAGGCACAGGTGTGAGCCACTGTGCCTGGCCTTCACCTTCTTTTTTGTTGTTGATGTTTGTGTTGTGAAGTGGTGGTGTTCATCAGTATTTCTTAAATGTCATTATGTAGCATTCAGAAACCTTCATTCATTGTTTCCTCCAACAGGCATTTGTTTGACCAGGCACAATCTGCAACACAAGGGACATGATGACAATGATGTAAAAACAGGCCACAGTTCCTGCTCTCCCAGATCTTAGGGTCTTGCAGGATGAGATAGCCCTTAATGGAGAGATAAATTAATATGTGTTTAACTGCAGTGGTCCTGAGAGAATGAATGTCAAGGGATGTTGAACTAGACTTGTGAGGCTTCCCTGAACAAATGGTAGCAGAGGTAAGATATGAAGAGTAAGTAAACATCGTATTAGTCTGTTCTTACACTACTAATAAAGACATACCTAAGACTGGGTAATTTATACAGGAAGAGGTCCATATGGACTCTCAGTTCCACATAGCTGGGAAGGCCTGACAATCATGGTGGAAGGCAAGAAGGAGCAAGTCACATCTTACATGGATGGCAGCCGGCAAACAGAGAATGAGAGCTCGTGCAGGGAAACTCCCCCTTATAAAATGATCAGATCTCGTGAGACTTATTCACTATCATGAGAACAGCACAGGAAAGATCCACCCCCATGATTCAGTTACCTCCCATTGGGTCCTTTCCACAGCATGTGGGAATTGTGGGAGCTACAGTTCAAGATGAGATTTGGGTGGGGACACAAGCCATACCTCAGGATGTGACCCTATTTGGAGATAAGGTGTTTGTAGATGTGATCAAGGTTAGATGAAGTCATTAGGTTGGGCACTAAGCCAATATGACTGCTGTCCTCATAAGGGGACATTTTAGAGATAGACATGCATACAGGGAGAATGAAGTATGAGTATGAAGAGAGGCCTCGGGGAGCAAGCCCTGCTGACACCCTGATTTTGAGAAATCAGTTTCTTTCATTCAGCTGCCCAGCCTGGGGTGCTTTGTTATGGCAGCCCCAGGTAGCAAACGGGAAGGGAGGCTGACACTCTCACGGGAGCAGGCAGGGAGTGAGCAGGTGGATGGGGCCAGGCCATGGGGGCCTTTGTCCTAAAACATGGGGGACTGAGGATTTCAAGGTGGGAGCATTGGCCAGATCAGGCCTGCATTTTTCAAGGACCCCTTTGGCTTCTGTGGAACAGATTGGTTGGAAGCCCTTGGAAGGCTGTGGGAGTGGTGAAGAGGAGAAATAAGTGCTTGAATTACGATGGTGGGACTTCACTTTTCCTTGTCCCTCCTGTTGAAATACAACAAAATACCCTGCACATAATTCAGCAGGCAACGAGGAAAGGACCTTGAGACTTGTCAGTAAGACAGACTGGCTAGAGACCTCTGGACTAGAGGAATAGCAATGTGGTGGGTGCCCCAGGTTTTCTTTGTCTCATATGTTCCTGCCCTAGTCCCCAGGGAAGCCTGCAGCCCACAGCCACCCACAGTCGCAGACAAAAATTTTCCAGGGAAAGCCTCCTCTCTCTGGCCAAGCCCTGGGAAGGGGACGCCCCACAGAGACCTGGAGGGTAGCTACCTCCTCCATGCCACAATCTGCTCTCAGGGACAGTTTCTAGAGGGTAGCTACCTCCTCCATGCCATAATCTACCCTCAGGGACAGATTCTAGAACATAACTACCACTACCACCTCCTCCGCGCCACAATCTGCTCTCAGGGACAGTTTCTAGAAGGTAGCTACCTCCTCCATGCCATAATCTACCCTCAGGGACAGATTCTAGAACATAACTACCACTACCACCTCCTCTGCGCCACAATCTGCTCTCAGGGACAGTTTCTAGAGGGTAGCTACTTCCACCATGCCACACTCTGCTCTCAGGGATGGTTTCTAGAGGTTAGCTACCACCTCCACACCATAATCTACTCTCAGGGATGGTTTCCAGAGGGTAGCTACCACCTCTATGCCACAATCTACTCTCAGGGATGGTTTCCAAAGGGTAGCTACCATGTCCTCCGCACCACAATCTACTTTCCGGGATGGCTTCCAGAGGGTAGCTACCACTTCCACACCACAATCTGCTCTCAGGGACAGTTTCTAGAGGGTAGCTACCACCTCCACGCCACAGTCTGCTCTCAGGGATGATTTCTAGAGAGTAGCTACCACCTCCATGCCACAATTTGCTCTCAGTGATAATTACTAGAGGGTAGCTGCCATCTCCATGTCACAATGTACTCTCAGGGACGGTTTCTAGATGGTAGTTACTACTTTCATACCACAATCTGCTCTCAGGAACGATTTCTAGAGGGTAGCTACCTCCTTCATGTCACTATCTACTCTCAGGGACAGTTTCTAGAGAGTAGCTGCCACCTCCATGCCACAATCTGCTCTCAGGGACGGTTTCTAGAGGGTAGCTACCACTTTCACGCCACAATCTGCCCTCAGGGAGGGTTTCCAGAGGGTAGCTGCCACTCCACACCACAGTCTGCTCTCAGGGAGGGTTTCTAGAGGGTAGCTGCCACTCCACACCACAGTCTGCTCTCAGGGATGGTTTCTAGAGGGTAGCTGCCACTCCACACCACAATCTGCTCTCAGGGAGGGTTTCTAGAGGGTAGCTGCCACTCCACGCCACAATCTGGTTTCAAGGAGGGTTTCCAGAGGGTAGCTACCACTCCACACCACAGTCTGCTCTCAGGGAGGGTTTCCAGAGGGTAGGTGCCACTCCACACCACAGTCTGCTTTCAGGGAGGGTTTCTACCGGGTAGCTCCGTCCTCCACACCACAATCTGCTCTCAGGGTTTCTAGAGGGTAGCTGCCCCCTCCACACCACAATCTGGTTTCAGGGAGGGTTTCTAGAGGGTAGCTACCACCTCCATGCCACAATCTACTCTCAGGGATGGTTTCTAGAGGGTAGCTGCCACCTCCATGCCACAGTCTGCTCTCAGGTACGGTTTCTAAAGGGTAGCTACCACTTTCACACCACAATCTGCTCTCAGGGACAGTTTCTTGAGGGTAGCTACCATGTCCATGCTACAGTCTGCTCTCAGGAACAGTTTCTAGGGGGTAGCTACCACCTCCATGCCACAGTCTGCTCTCAGGAATGATTTTAAAGCTGCTGCTGGCCCAGTAACCTGTGCCTAGGACCTGGGTTTCCAGTGGAGTCTGCACCACACCAGTAGTGTCAGAGGAGCATGAAATCTGGCCTTCCTCCTCGTAGAACAAAGAGACCCAGAATGAGCATGTTCTTCCTCCTGCTGCAACAAAAGGTGGCCCAGTGATGCCAGGCAGCCCAGGGAGGTACCTTTCACCCCTGCAGGTGGCACCAATGGGAAATGAGCAGCAGCCCCAGGAGAGCCAGAAGAATAAAGCAGATCAGGAGGGCAGTGCCAGGGCTCCAAAGACAAAACTGCTGTTGAGATGACAGGCCACAAAAATAGGCTGAAATCTACACCCTGAACCTGAATGGAGCAACTGCCCGCTAAAATAGATTAAAGTAGGACCAGGAGTCTCCAGACATCGTAACACAAATGTCCAGGATACATCTGGAAATCACTTGTTGTATGAAGAACTAGGAAAGCCACAACCTGAAGATGGTAAGGTAACTGATGTGAATTCCAAGATAAGTCACATGTTGGAATCATCTGCCAAGAATTTTAAAGCAGTCATAAGAACCAGGCTGGGCACGGTGGCTCACGCCTGTAATCCCAGCACTTTGGGAGGTTGAGGTGGGCAGATCACCTGAGGTCAGGAGTTCAAAACCAGCCTGGGCAACATGGCAAACCCCATCTCTACTAAAAATACAAAAATTAGCCAAGCATGGTGGTGGGTGCCTGTAATCACAGCTACTCAGGGATGCTGAGGTACAAAAATTGCTTGAACCCGGGAGGCAGAAGTTGCAGTGAGCCAAGATTGTGCTACTGCACTCCAGCCTGGGTGACAGAGCAAGACTCTGTCTCAAAAAAAAGTAATTACAGTTTTTTAAACAAGTAAAAAAAAATAGAAAATTTAAGTAAAGAAATAGAAGTTATAAAAAGAGCCAAGTGGAAATCATAGATCTGAAAAAATAGAATATTTTGAAAAAATAGAATATAATGTTATATCTTCTGCTGGACAGACACAGTGATGGAATGGAGTTAACAGGATCATCAGGGAACTTGAAGATAGAACAGTAGAATTTTCTCAATCTGAGCAACAGAGAGAAAGTAGATTGAGAAAAAAATGAGCAGAGTCTCAGAGATCTGCGGCACAGTAATTTGTATCATCAGTGTCCCAGAACAAGAAGAGGAAAAGCGTGGGGCTAACATTGCTGAAGAAATAAGGGCTGAAAACTCCCCAATTTCAATGAAAAACATAAACCCACATATTCCAGAAGCTGAACAAGCCTTCGCATGGTAAGTCCTCCAAAAACTCATATTAAGACATATCACAATTAAACTTCTGAAAACTAAAGACAGAGGGAGGAAAAATACTAACTTCCAGAGAAAAACACCAATTTGAATGAAGGCAGATTTCTGAACCAAAACCACAAAAGGCCAGAAGGAAGTGACACACCATTGTTCAACTGTAAAAGGGAAAGAGCTGTTGACTGTGAGTCCTCTACCCAGCAAAACTATCCTTCAGGAATGGAGGAGGAGTAGAGATATTCTCAGACGGGCAAACTAATAGAATTTATTGCTAGCAGACCTACCTTTAAGGAATGCCTAAAGGATACCCTGTAAACAGAGAGATAATTTTAACAGAAGAGGACTGGGGCCTTCAGAAAGTTGAGAACAATGGAATGGATACAAATAGAAGTAAATGTCCTGACCATCTTTCACCTAATGAGTTTCTTTAATCATATTTGATGGTTGAAGCAAAAATTACGACACTGATATGGTGCTTGATGTATGTGGAGGAAATATCTACAACTACATACTTAACAGTGAGAAGGGTAAGGGACTTAAGTGGAAGTAAGATTTCTACACTCACTTGAGGTGGTAAATCATGGATGCTGATAGACTGATGAATTGCATATGTAATGGTAATATCCTCAAAAACATAAAGTGGATTTCTAAAAAACATTCAAGTATCCCACAGTAAAATATGAGAGAACAAACATAGATGATTAAATGGCAGGTGTAAGCCCTGATATATCACTAAATGTAAATGGCCTAAACATACCCATTAGAAGACAGAGGTTGGCAGAAATGGATAAAACCCAACCTAACTATATGATGTCTACTATATACTAAAGCTCATTTCAAACATAACAACATAGGCAGATCAAAAGTAAAGGATGGCAAAAGTGTGTCATGTAAACATTAATTTTAAAAAGCAGGAGTAGCTGTTGAAATTCCTCCAGAAAAAGAGGGACATTACATGATAAAAGAACCCATTGGGAGGATAAAGCAATCCCAAATGTGCACACAGCAAACAACAGACCTTCAATATGCATATAGCAAAAACTAATAGAGCTGAAAGGAGAATGAGACAAGCCTGCTGTTGTAGTTGATGACGACAGCAATTGGTAGAATGACAAGGCAGATTGTCATCAAGGTGTAGCAGAGCAACACCATCAACCAACAGGATCTAATTGATGTTTACAGAACATACTACTCAACAACTGCAGAATTCACATTCTTTTCTAGTGTCCTCAGAACATAGACCAAGATAGACCATATCCTGGGCCATAAGGCAAACCTTAGCAAATGTAAAAGACTTGTGCAGAGGGCCAGGTGCAGTGGCTCACACCTGTAATCCCAGCACTTTGGGAGGCCGAGGTGAGTGGATCACCTGAGGTCAGGAGTTCAACACCAGCCTGGCCAACATGGTGAAACCCCCCTCTACTAAAAATACAAAAAATCAGCTGGGTGTGGTGTCGGGCACCTATAATCCCAGCTACTGGAGAGGCTGAGTCAGGAGAATCGCTTGAACCTGGGAGGTGGATGTTGCAGTGAGCCGAGATTGTGTCATTGCACTCCAGCCTGGGGAACAAGAGCAAAACTCCGTCTCAAAAAAACAAAAACAAAAAACAACTTGTACAGAACACCTTCTCTGACAATAATGGAATCAAACTTACATCAGCAGGAAAATCTTCACACGTGTAAATTAGACAATTATTCTACTCAGAAATGGAAACAATTGCTACCTGCAACAATTTGAATGAACCTATAAAAGATTATGCAGATGAAACCAATCCCAAAGGGGTATTTTGTGGTTTTGTTTGTATGATATCCATAAAATAACAGAGATAGAGAACAGATGACTGATCTCCAGGGGCTAGGGATGGGATGGCGTGATTATAAAGGGACACTAGGAGGAAGTCTTGTTTGTGGTGCCACTGCAGTTAGGTACCTGGATTGTGGTGGCAACTGCATGAATACCTAGAAGGGTCATGATCTCTCCTCTTTCCCAAGACACACTGTCAGACCGAATAGTTATAACCTGGATTTCAGAAGCAGGGGCAATAGGACAGGAGGGCCAACACGTTATAACAAATGAAACATGCCTTGGGATGCTGAGATGGGGAAATCACTTGAGGCCAGGAAATCAAGGGCACCTGGGCAACATAGTGACACCCTGTCTCTACAAAAAAAAAATAAAAACTTAGCTGGATGCAGTGACTCATACCTATAGTCTCAGCTACTTAGGAGGCTGAAGTGGAAGGATTGCTTGAGCCCAAGAGTTTGAGACTAGCCTGGGAAACATAGTGAGATCCCCGTCTCTACAAAAAAATAAAAAGGTTACGGCTAGGTGCAGTGGCTCACGCCTGTAATCTCAGCACTTTTGGGAGGCCAAGGGGGGTGGATCACCTGAGGTCAGGAGTTTGAGACCAGCTTGACCAACAAGGTGAAACCCCGTTCTCTACTAAAAATACAAAAATTAGCCAGGCATCGTGGTGGGCACCTGTAGTCCCAGCTACTTGGGAGGCTGAGACAGGAGAATTGCTTGAATCTGTGATGAGGAGGTTGCAGTGAGGCGAGATCATGCCACTGCACTCCAGCCTGGGTGACTGAGATTCCATCTCAAAAAAAAAAAAAAAAATTAGCTGGGTGTGGTGGGGTGCACCTGTAATCCCAGCTACGCAGGAGGCTGGGGTGGGAGGATCACTTGAGCCAGGAAGGTTGAGGCTGTGAAGAGCTATGATCATGCCTGTATCCTAGCCTGGGCAACAGAGGGAGACCTTATTAAAAAAAAAAACTTATAAAAGAGATGATCTTCTGTATCTTACCAAAATGAAACAGGAATAAGAAGGATGTAAGAGAAAAGGTCAGGGATATGGACAGCCGAAGCAACAATGCTAATAATAGATGTCCCAGGAAGGCAAAATAAAAGTGGGGAGTAAGGAGTAGGAGGTATTTGAAGGGGTAATGAAGACATATTTCCTAGAGTTAAAAATGGGTCAGGCCAAGAGCAGTGGCTCAAGCCTGTATCCCAGCACTTTGGAAGGCTGAGGCAGGTGGATTGTCTGAGATCAGGAGTTCGAGACCAGCCTGGCCAACATGGTGAAACCCCATCTCCACTAAAAATATGAAAAATTAGCCAGAAGTGGTGGAGTGTGCCTTTAGTCCCAGCTACTGGGGAGGCTGAGGCAGAAGAATGGCTTGAACCCAGGAGGCGGAGGTTGCAGTGAGCCGAGATTATGTCACTGCACTCCAGCCTGGGCGACAGAGCAAGACTCCGTGTGAAAAAAAAAAAGGAGGCTGAAGGAGAAGGATACATATATATATATATATATATATATGTATGTACATATATGTATGCATGTATGTGTTTATAGGTATATATTTGCTTGTGTTTGTGTGTATGTATATATAAAAATATATAGAGAGAGCTTCCCCTAGTGAAGGTCTGGGGCCAGCTGTCTGTGGGTCAGGAGTCTAGACATGGCTTTACTGGGTCCTCTGAAGACTGCAATTCATGCTGGGGCTGTGTTCTCATCTGAGGCTCAACTGATGAAGGGTCCGTTCCCAAATGCACTTGGTTGTTTCCGGCATTTACTTCCTTGGATGTGGACTGGAGGCCGCCCTCAGCTCCTGGCCACGGGGGTCCTCTTACAGCTGCTCACGACATAGCAGCTGACTTCCTCAAAGCCAGCAAGGGAGAGAGTCCTGCAGCAAGACAGATGTTAGCACAAATCATATGTGATGCTCACTCTTCACCTCTGTTGTACCCCACTGGGCAGGGGTGAGCCTTAGGACCCACACACACTCAAGGGGAGGGTCCCCCACAAGGCATGAGCACTGGGAGGTGGGGACCCTGTGGCCATCTGAGAGTGCCCACCACATCCAGGAGCCATGTGTCAAGAAGACTATTGAAGGTTTGTGGCAACTTTTTTTGTTTTTTGTAGATGGAGTCTTACTCTGTTGCCCAGGCTGGAGTGCAGTGGGTTGATCTTAGCTAACTGCACCTTCTGCCTCCCAGGTTCAAGCAATTCTCTGCCTCAGCCTCCTGAGTAGCTGGGATTACAGGTGCCTGCCACCACACCCAGCTAATTTTTTGTATTTTTAGTAGAGAAGGGGTTTCACCATCTTGGTCAGGCTGGTCTTAAATTCCTGACCCCATGATCCACTTTCCTTTGCCTGCCATAGTGCTGGGATTTATAGGTGTAAGCCACCGAGCCCGGCCTGTGGCAAAATTTTCTGTAAAATGATGCATCCCTTACCTATATAGTGAACAATGCAAAACTTGAATATTAGAGAGCACTGTGTGTGTGTGTGGGGGGGGGGGCGTGCTTTGAGGCAAGATTTCACTCTGTTGTCCAGCCTGGAGTGCAGTGGCACGATCATAGTTCTCTGCAGCCTTGAACTCCCAGGATCAGGTGATCCTGCCACCTTAACCTCCGGAATAGCTGGGACTACAGATGTGCGCCACCATGCCTGGCTAATTTTTGTATTTTTTTGTAGAGACGGGGTCTTGCTCTGTTGCCCAGACTGGTCTTGAATGCCTGGGCTCAAGTGATTCTCCTCTTTTGGCTCCCAAAGTGCTGGGATTGCAGGCATGAGCCACCATGCCTGGTCACATTGTTTATTTTTAGTTTTTATTTTATTTTATTTTTTTGAGACAGGGTTTAACTCCTGTTGCCCAGGCTGGAGTGCAGTGGCCTGCTCTCAGTTCACTACAACCTCCGCCTCCCGGGTTCAAATGATTCTCCTGCCTTGGCCTCCCAAGTAGCTGGGACTACAGGCATGCTACCATACCTGGCTAAGTTTTCATTTTTTGTAGAGACAGTGTTTCACCATGTTGGCCAGGCTGGTCTCAAACTCCTGATCTCAGGTGATCTGCTTGCCTAGGCCTCCCACAGTGCTGGGATTATAGGTGTGAGCTACCACACCCGGCCAGAGAATAATTATTATTGTTTATGGTTCCTAGGCTCCTACTATGTGCTGCGTGCCCCATGCCCAGCCTCTCATCCCTCAGTCCTCGTATGTCCAACCAGATTTGAGGATTAGTGGCCTCTCCCATTAGCCACGATCACCTGCAGTATCCCCTCCATCCTCAGCTCAGAGAGCTTGTGGACGTTGCCTAGTGAACGCAGCTGGCTGGGGAAGGCTTAGCAGCCGCACTCAGGAAGCCCACCTACAGATCCCACCTCAAACCATGACGCTCTGCAGCCTCCCCAGTGGCCAGAGCAACTTAACCAAGAATCTTTGTCTCCTTTCTGCAGCCCGGAAAATATCTGTGTTTGTCTCTTTGCCGTGCTGAGTGAATAAAGAATAAGACAAACACCATCCATGAATACTTGGTGCTTTCGACTTAGCAGGGGAGACAGCAATTGAGCCAGCAGCCTTGCCCATCATTATTCAATTGCATTTGTGATGAGAGCTACCACGGAGAAGTACTGGGAACCCTGGGCCCTCTGGAGGTGGTGCTGGTGCCTTAGGGAATTTCCCTGTGTGACATTTTGGTTGAATCTTGGAGGGTGAATTGGAGCTGACAGAGCACAGAGTTTAGAGGTGCGTGATGACTGGGAAAAGAATGTGGCTTTGGCGGGGTGCAGTGGCTCATGCCTGTAGTTCCAGCACTCTGGGAAGCTGGGGGGAGGATTGTTTGGGGCCAGGAGTTCAGGACCAGCCCGAGCAACATAGTGAGAGCCCATCTTGACCAAAAAAAAAAAAAAAAAAAATTAAATACCAGGTGAGGTGGGGCACACTTGTGGTCCCAGCTACTCAGGATGCTGAGCTGGGAGGATGGCTTGAGCCCAGGAATTTGAGGCTACAGTGACCTATGATCATAGCACTGCAGTCCAGCCTGGGCGACAGAGTGAGACCCTGTCTCAAAAAAACAACCAAAAGATTAAAAAAAAAAGCATAAAGAATGTGGCTTTTTGGTTGGAGTTTTGCAAAGCGTGGTCACTGTGAGTACATTTGGTCGCAATGAATCCTATAGGCACATTCTAGGGTGAAGTAAGACCCCACAGGGCTTAGAAATGTGAATACCATTGCTGGGAAAAATAATAGGGCCAAGCATGTAGGGTGAGTTCTTCCCCATGGGCAGAGGGCACTTTCCTGGGACTTTTGAATGGATAACCCAATCGCCAGCTGCCCATTTTCAGTAGAGGGCATAGCTGCTTAGGTACTGTGTGACAGCTGGGATTTGTCACTGTGGCAACCCACCTGTTGAGGTCCACATGGTTTGATGACCAAGCACAGCTCCTCTGAGCTCACCGGACCCCTCCCTGTGTCTTTATCCAGGACCATTTAATCGGGTTGTCAGTGCGTGTATTGGGGGGGATTATGTCAGATCTGGGGTGTATTCACTTGGATGTTCTCAGTTACAGCTAACAAAAAGCAAAAAGCCAACTGGCTCAGGCAGTAGAAGGTATTTATTATATTTATTTAGAGATGGAGTTTCGCTCTTGTTGCCCAGGCTGGAGTGCAGTGGTGCGACCTCGGCTCACTGCAACCTCTGCTTCCCAAGTTCAAGTGATTCTCCTGCCTTAGCTTTCTGAATAGCTGGGATTATAGGCACGTGCCACCACGCCTGGCTAATTTCGTATTTTTAGTAGAGATGAGGTTTCGCCATGCTGGCCAGGCTGGTCTCCAACTCCTGACCTCAGGTGATCTGCCCGCCTCAGCCTCCCAAAGTGCTGGGATTACAGGTGCAAGCAACCGTGCCTGGCTGAAGGTATTTATTGATGAACATAATTCGGAAGTCCAGTTGATGAACATAATTGGGAAGTCCAGATATGGGGAGAGCCACAGGTTTGATGTGAGGACGGCCGTGGCTCTGTTTCTCCAGGATCCTGTTTCTTCCCACTTCTGTGTTGATTTCATCCTCTGGGACTGATCAGACAGTGAGCAGGACACTAGGGAACCATCTGGCCTTGGCTCAAGCCAGTAAGGCTGCAGCAGGAGAGGCCTGGGAACCAGGCAGAAGCTCGTCTGCAGGCTGGGGCGGTGGGGGCCACTCCTCAAACTGATACCAGAGCCAGTCTGGAGAGGGAGTTCTTGCGGGGGGGTGGGGGCCACTGGAACAGGGACCTGAATGACCGGGAAAAGTGTGAAAGTGAGAAGTGGTGGAAGCTGCTGTAGTACCAGTGAGGAGAGGAGCTCAGCTCAGTGGGGCCAGGGGTCGCATGTCTGGTGGGCCAGGTGCACGCTGCCAGCAGTCAGCCTCCAAACCTGGGTGGTCCTTGTCTCTAAAGGACACAGGCTGAGGCGGCTTTCTGCTTGGGGAGGTATCGCAGCAGAAGGAGGGCTTGTGTGTGTGCCTTGGGATCAGAGGGCTGTCCTGTGAGGTCAGCTGGAGAGGGGCCTCCACTCTTGCTAGAAGCACAGTGCGGGGGAGCTTTTTATAGGGGGTCTCCAGAGAACCCTAGGAGAGCCTGGGAGAGAAGCAGCCAGCCCTGGAGCATCTGCCCCCAAAGCAAGACACCACCTCGGGTCAGGTGACGACACCTGGGCCTTTTTTGCTATCCTTCTCACCAGGCTACCCTGGAGGAGCAGGAGTAATTAGGAGAGGAGGAGGGAGTGGAGGGGATGCGGGGAGCACACGATGGCACTGCTGGTCTGTGGCAGCTCTAGGCAGGCCCGTGCTGGGGGAACCAGAAGTCTGAGAGGGTTGTGCGTTGGAGTTCTGATTCAGAGATTGGGCCTGGATTCCTGAGAAAGGCTCAGGACAAATGCAGGTCTGCCTGGAACTGGGCTGGGGCCAGTGGGTGCTGAGGGTGAGGGCTGAGGACCAAGGAGCTTCGTGTTTGACCCCTGAGGGTGGCCTGCCCGGTTTACATTCACCCTGGCAGGAAGAGGCTGGGGCAGTGTCAGCTCTGCTGGGGAGCATGCTAGGCAGGGTTGGTGACCTGTGTAGTGCCTGTGCAGGCAGGTGAGTGAGGAAACAGGTGAGCCCTGGGCAGGTGAATGTGGAAGAGGTGAGCATGGAACAGGGAAGCTGGACAGGTGAGTGTGGACCAAGGGGGCATGGGAGGACTGAGTGGGAGACAGTGAGTGTGTACAGGTGAGTGGGGAAACAGGTGAGCACAGGGCAGGTAAGTGTGGAATAGGGAAGCTGGACAGGTGAGTGTGGAACAGGTGAGCATGGGATGGGTGAATGGGAGACAATGAGTGTGTACAGGTGAGTGAGGCAACATGGGCATGTGTCAGATGAGTGTGAGACAGCTGAGCAATAAACAAGAAAGCTGGACAGTTGAGTGTGGAACAGGTAAGCATAAGATGGGTGAGTGGGAGTGTACAGGAGAGTGGGAGACAGGTGAGCATGGAACAGGAGAGCGGGGCAGGTGAGTGGGGGACCCGCAGGCTGGGCAAATGAATGCGGAGAGGGACGCAGATGTCATCCCCTTCACAGCCTAAACTGCCTGCCCCTCTCCTGGTGTTAGAGCCTCTGGGGAAGGGGAGATGGAGTTTCTGCCCCCACCCTGACAGGATGGGGCAGGTGTGCGGTGGGAGGATAAGGATGATTCCCTTTCCTGCAGGGTTGTGGTTGTGAGTTAGTATGTCACCAAGAGGCTCCTCCTAGGCTTTGGTGACCTCTGGACCCCCAAGGAAGGTGGGAAAGAATTTAGGGGGACCCCGATTTCCCACTGGGCATTGGAGTGAAGCTGGTGGCCCTAACCGGTGGGAGTCACCTGGGGGAGGAGTGCTGGGCCCACCTGGCCACCCCCAGGGAACACGCATGCTTACTGGGTACGGGTATCCTATAGACACAGGGATGTGACCCTCCCGGGTGTGAGCAGCTCAGGCGGCTGAGGTGGGCGTGAAGGTGTGTGTGGGGTGCCCAGATCATCACCTGGCAGCCCCACGGCCTGCATCAGCTGGGGTGGGCGACTCAAGGTCTGAGTGGAGGGGGCGAGGGGCGGCAAGAGCGGGGGTCCAGGCCGTGCTGCGCATGAACCTGCGCCAGTGGGGGATGGGGCGGGGACGGGGAGCCCGGCGGGGGAGGGGAGAGTCTGGGTGGGCCAGGACTGGGGGGCCCGCGGGGAGGTGGTGGCGGAGGGAGACGGGCTGCGGGCCTGCCTGGGCGGCGGGGGGCGGGGGGTG